>BRYE01000029.1:18350316-18355316 GCA_030159115.1 Actinidia arguta var. hypoleuca | reverse complement strand
CTGATTCTGAAAAACACGAACAGTGCATAAAACAATGTGTGTGTTTTAGGCTGTTCTCGCACAAAACTACTGGAAAACAATGTGTGTTCTCAAACTTCTCATTGTTTTTGCTTTCTAAAACAGAAACGGAAGCAATGCATTTTCATACAATCTAAACGCCAGGGTCTTTTCATTTGTGTTTCATTCTGGGTGATTAAATCAGAAGAGATTCGTACTTTTGCCTCTATGGTTGATTCCAGTCGCTCCATCAGATGGAGGATTATATTGTCGATATCACAGTACGAATATATCGCTCGCGATTAATTTCCCCAGGCTCTTCCCAAGTAGACAGTGCCTGTTCCATAGATAGTACCGTTAACAAAAGAGAACCCTGTATCGTCTTCTTCTGAGTCTCTGTGATGAGCTGCGATTGCTCCAAATCTTTTAGCTGTTGAGTGAAGAACACAGTCCTGGTTCAATACACCAATTCTATTGATCATCAACAATAAACATGATGGGACGTGATCATATTATGAAAAAGTAAAGACACGTGCAGAATTTGGTCACAGAACACTAAAAGTGATGGATGGGTCTCGCATAAGGGTAGGTGTCGTGTCGTTTCAGATTTTTGAAATAATTCCTTTAACACTAACCTGACCCATTTATTTGGTGTGATATGGTGTCGTGTAACTGGGTCATATCTATAATTTTCACTTAATTAAAAATATCAAGTACACATAAAACATTGAGATTTAAAAAATAAAAAACTCCATTGGATGAAAATATTAAATATATATATATCAATTATCGACTCAATTAGATTTTGTTGGAATTAGAAGATTTGTGTTGTTGAAATTAGAAGATTTGTGTCCATAATAGAAGATTGGAATTAGAAGATTCGTGTCCATAATAGAATAGGAAACTATCCATATTAGATTAAGCAAGTGTCCATAATTTTTATTCTCTTTGATATCTTTCTTTATGTGTATTTTCTTAATTAGATTTAGGTTGCATTATATATTGATTGTATTGTTGATTAATAAAACTCAAGTTTTTACACTTTGCTTCTTGGTATCAAAGTTTTCAACCTAATTTTTTCCCTTTAGTCTATATCTCCCGCAACCCCCAGCCTCTCCTTACACATCCTCTACCTGCGCAGCCCTTCCTTGCGCAGCCCATTCCCACATCCAGTCAGTCCTTGCGCCGTCCAGCGCCGTCTCACGCTGTCCAGTCCAGCACAACCTCTCCCTGCGCAGCTTCTCTCAGTCCAAGGTTTGCGCAATCTAGTGGTGTCCAGGCCACAACAGTCACCGTTGAGTTCATTAACCGCGTAGTACAGCGCAACTACCAGTAGTTGTTGAGTCTAGCAATCGCACAGTCCAGGCGCTGCAGTCCAGGCCGCACAGTCCAAGTGTTGTTGTCCTAATCCCATGCAGTTCTGCCCAATACAGCGCGGCTACCATCGTGCGCAATCTCTATCATGCGCCTTCCCTGCGTAGCCAGCTGCAACCTCTGTAGTCCTTTGCGCAGTCTTAAAAAAAAAAGAGTAAAGAAAAAAAAGGATTATATTTTTTTTGTTTGTTTGTAATTGGTTCTAGGTATCGCTTTGATGGCTAACTCAACCAAAGAAGTTTCATCGGGTGGTTCAATTCCTATGGCTGCGAGTTTAGTTCCTGTTTCTCTTTCTCAATCAACTCAACGTGTCACGAGCGTGTTGTTGAATGAAAAAAACTTTCATGCTTGGTCTCGCACTTTTTAGCTCTACCTAAGTGGGAAACGAAAGACTCGTTGGATTCTTGGAAAGGAAACGAAGCCGACTGAATCTGATCCCAAGTTTGATGAATGAATTGCGGACAACTGTATCATTTTGGGCTGGATGTTTAACATGGAGGATCGAGTGTACCACATGTTTATGTATCGTGATACCGTCCATGGTTTGTGGACTACTTTGAACCAGATGTATGCCCATGCCCTTAATGAGTCCCGGATCTTTGAGCTCTACCGAGATATCTCTCATGCCTCTTAGCCTGCCTTGGGACTCTCAGTTGCAGATTATTTTGGATACCTCTAGACTAGATGGGAGGAATTGGCCCAATACGAGCCCCTTAGTGATTTTTCCAATGATGGGGTTGTTGAGTCCAAGCTCTTTGATCGTCGGCATACATATCAGTTTTTGTTTGGTTTAAAACCTGAGTTTGAGGCTTTTTGAACTCAGATTTTAAACACATCTCATCTGCCATCCCTATATGAGGCATTTGCTATTGTTAATGGTGATGAGCGAAGGCGCAGATTTCTACCATCTATTTCTCTGCCTGAGACCTCTCCTACTGTTCCGGATCAGACAACCTTCGTTGTTCCTGTTGGGACTCGCCCATATTGTCAGCACTATCATAAACCTGGTCACCTTATTAATCGTTGCTTTGACCTGCATCCTGAGTTGAAACCATAGTTAAACCGAAATCGCTGTGGTCGTGGCGATGGTTGTGGCCGTGCAACCCCTCAAGTTGGCGCTATTGCAGAAGTGGAACCCATGCATGCTAAGTTACCTAATCTCAATCAGCTTCAGACTCAAATCACCCAACTACAATCGCATTTGGGCTTGGTTCCCTCACTCTCATCCTCTGGTCCCAAGACCAATATAGCTAAAGAAAGTCCTATCGCTTTTCATGGTAAGTCAGGTCACCCCACTTGGATTTTGGATTCTGGGGCTAATAATCACATGACTAGTGAGCTTTCTACCTTTATCTCTCCAGTTACTTCAGTCAATCAGTTTGTTTGTATTGCTGATGGATCGTCTATTCCTATTCATAGTTAGGGTAATGCCTGCTTGTCCTCTGATATTACCCTTTCCTCCATTTATTATGTTCCTAATTTTGCCTATAATCTTCTTTCTGTTAGTCGTCTTGCAAAAAACTTTAATTGCGTTGTTATCTTCTTACCCTCCCATTGTTTCTTGCAGGACCTGACTTCGAAAAAGATTTTTGGCAAGGGGATGAGTGTGATGGACTTTACTACTTTGGAGATCCGTCAACATCGAGTGTTGTATTCTTTAGTCTTCAAGCCTTCGCTCCACCAGTCTTAGAGCCCTCTGTTTTAAGTCCATCTATTTTAAATTCTTTTGTTTTTTCCATTAAAACTTTAAATCTATGACATGCTCATTTAAGACATGCCAATTTTCAGTATTTATGTTGCCTTTTTCCACCTCTTAATAAAGCATGTCAGAAAGTTAAGTTTAAATGTGTTGTTTGTGAATTGTCCAAACAAACTCGCACTTCTTATATTCCTCGCATGTATCGTGGACCTAGTGCCTTTAACCTTATTCACTCAGATGTCTAGGGTCCGTCTCCAGTTACTGCTCTCTCTCAGCATCGTTATTATATCACATTTATAGATGATTACACTCGTTGTACTTGGGTCTATCTAATGTGTCATAAATCTGATGTCTTCTCCCACTTTACTAATTTTTTGCAAATGATCAAAACACAGTATAACACAGTTGTGCACTCTATCCGATTTGATAATGGTCGTGAATATATCACAAATGAGTTTCGTGCTGAACTTCATAAATGTGGTATACTCCAACAACTCACTTGTCCATACACCCCTAAGCAGAATGGAGTGTCGGAAAAGAAAAATCGTTATATTATGTCTATGGTTCGATGTTTATTACGGGATGGTTGTTCCTAAATATTTCTGGCACATGGTTGTCCTCACTGCCACTTATATTATTAATCGCACTCTTAGTCGGGTACTACATGCCAAGGCGCCACTCCATATGCTTCAGCCTACTAGTGCCTTATTCCCTATATTCCCTCGAGTCTTTGGATGTACATGCTTTGTTCAGGTTAAGAGCCCCACCCATACCAAACTTGACGATAAGGTTGTTCGTTGTGTCTTTCTTGGGTATTCCTCAATGTCTAAGAGGTATCGGTGTTATGATTCGGTCATAGGTCATATATTTCATTCGTTGGACGTCACTTTTTTGGAAATTGTTCCATTCTTCTCAGGTTCTTCGTCTTCTCTGGGCACCGCTTCCGAGCTGATTGTGAAAGAGGATTCTGCACCTCCCAGCCCACTTCCTATACTTGAGCCTCATCCGTCGTCACCCAGTGGTTCGCATGCTCCAGCTCCCCTGCCAACATCTTCTCCGGATTCAGGTATTTCTTCCCCTTTAGCTTCTGAAATTCCTCCTCCTCGTTATTTCACACATGTTCGTTGGCCCTCCTTTCGGTTTCTTTTTTCAAAGAGTAATAATCACCTTATTGCGCAGTATTTGTCTTACCAAGGTCTTTCAAACTTCTATCAGTCTTTTTTGAGTCAAGTGGACTCGGTCTCAATTCCTCGCTCCATTCAAGAAGCTCTTCAGAATCCTCTGTGGTTATCTGCAATGAAGGTCAACATGGATGCCCTTCAACATAATCGAACTTGGGATCTTGTTCCTTTGCCAAAAGGGGAGCAAACTGTTGGTTGTAAATGAGTGTTCAGTAAAGTATTTGGCGGATGGTTCAGTGGATAGATATAAAGCTCGTCTTGTTGCTAAAGGTTTTACTCAGATTGCAGGCAAAGATTTTGGTGCCACATTTGCCCCGATTGCCAAATTAAACACCATTCGTCTTTTGATTTCTTTTGCTGCTTCTTATTCGTGGCCCCTTTACCAATTGGATGTTAAAAATACCTTCCTTAATGATGACCTTTCCGAGACTATATATATGGATCCACCTCCCGATTTTCGGGCTCAAGAGAAGTATTCGGGAAATGTTTGTCGCTTTCGAAAATCTATCTATGGCCTTAAGAAGTCTCCTCGAGCTTGGTTTCACTGCTTCAATGAGGTAGTTTTGTCTATGGGGTTTGTTTAGTGCCACTCAGATCATACCTGCTTTATTTGTCGCCAGTGTTAGGGTCGATGCGTTATTATCTCAGTATATGTGGATGATATCATTATCACGGGAAACGATGCTTCTGGGATTGTTCAGGTGAAACATGGACTTAGGAGGTCATTCAATATTAAGGATTTGGGACTT
>BRYE01000029.1:18275316-18330316 GCA_030159115.1 Actinidia arguta var. hypoleuca | reverse complement strand
TTTTAAAAAAAAGTTTTGATCTAAATAGTTTATTTTTTAAGTACTCCTAATAAAAATATACTTACAAAATAAAAA
This sequence comes from Actinidia arguta var. hypoleuca, assembly GCA_030159115.1. NCBI lineage: Eukaryota > Viridiplantae > Streptophyta > Magnoliopsida > Ericales > Actinidiaceae > Actinidia > Actinidia arguta. The sequence goes on along the minus strand of BRYE01000029.1, from coordinate 18,330,241 downwards.
AATTTAACAATAATTTTTTTAAAAAATAATTTAAATATTTTACTTTTTAAGTTCTCTTAATCTAAACATGTTTTAAAAAATAAATTTTGTTTTCTATATTTTTTTAAAAAAAGAGAATATTTATTTTTTTTAATTGTTGTATTGAGAAAAAATTTAAAAATTCTAAATTAAAGGGTAATCTTGTCATTTTTATACAAAAATTAGCTCCAAGAAAAAAATTTAACATTAGTTTTAAAAATAAAAAAGATCAATATTATTTTTAAGACTACAGAAAAGACGTTTATATTTATCAAAAACCTCAGAAAAATATGTGAAATTCACCCTAAAATAAAGATAGATTCAGTGGAGACACATGCAAGTGAAACCAGAATTATTTAATTTGTGTATAAGTTTGCACTTAAGAAAAAAAAGATTCTTTTTAAAATGATAAAACAAATAAAAGGAAAAACACTTTAACAATAAGGCTCATTTTGGCCTAACTTTTCTTTGAATTTTTTTAACTAATTTGTTTTCTCATTATTTAATCAGAATTTGATATTTTTTTTTATTTTCCTTGACGAGAATAATTTAAATTTAAAAAAAAATCATCATTTGATATTTTTTCTGTTTTTCTTGATAAGAATAATTTAATTTTTTTCTCCATCATTTGATATTTTTTTCGTCCCTTTTGACGAGAGTAATCTGACAATGTAAAAATTTTATTCACATTTTTTTTTTAAATTATATTAAAGACAAAAAATAAATTGTTTTTGGTCTTTAGTAAAAAAAATTTTAAATTAAGTTAAAATTTGTATAATTTAAATTTTTCTCGTCAAAATAATTTTAAAAAATATAAAATTATGATTAAATAATAAAAAAAATCATTAAAATTTTTTTAAAAAAATTAACACTTAAGCCAAACGAATCTTAGGGGATCAGATATGATGTTGACTTAATTCTGTCATTGCATACGCAAGCATGTGAAATTTTGGTCTCTTAGACGTCATGGAACGCGTACAAACGCAATACAAAATAATAAGAATGTAATTTTGTTTGCAGCGTCGGCGCGCCGAGGATCTAAGATATGATCTTAATAGTTTATTTTATAAAATAGTTAAAAAAAATAATAGTTATTTAATCGGACTATTTTATTTTATTATCAAAATAATATTTTTCTTTTATTTTTTTTAAAAAAGATGATTTAATCTAGATATAACAACTAGTCGGATATGAATCGGGAGAACCCTTTTTATGCTAATACATGAAACTTACTTTCATCTGCATCCTCATCCCCATCTCCATCCTCAATCCCCGACGAATAATGGATATTGCTACTAAGTGCCTGTTTGGCACCAATTTTTTTTAGTTTTTTTTGCTTAAAATAAATAAAAAAATCAATCAGAGTTGGCTTTTTTTGCTTTTTTTGCTTTTATTTTTTTGCTTAATTTTATCTAAAGTAAAGCACAAAAGTAAAAAATTTAAAAAATCTTGACTCTTTTGATAACAAGCTTAAAAAAAATTTAATTTTTAAGCATTACCAAACAGAGCCTAAACCTAAATCCAATCAGGCATCGGGTATACCCGATTCCTAAATCTTAATAAAACATCATATTTAAATCCTCAAAATACAACATCTAACATATTCATATATCAAATTTCAACATATTTCATAAAAAAATTTTAAATACATCACATATTATAAAAGCATTCTCAATCTAGTTCATATATCACACACTATTATAAAAAAAATATTAATTCAACAAAATATATACATCATATTCTTCATCATACTAACTCTCTTTATATATATATATATATATATATATATATATATATATATATATATATATATCTGTAATAAAAGATGACTGTAAAAAACTTGTTTTATAAATTTGTTTAATAGGTATTTTAGGTATGTTCCAATTACCTAAATCAATATCTAAATCTTGATATTCATGTTCTTCTTCATTAACTATATTTGGTATAGTTGTCAAAGAAGACCGTGAGCTAACTGAAGAGCTACTTCTAAACAATCGACTCATGACTCTAGTTTTCTAAAAGTATTTTACTCAATCTAAGTTCTTGACTCATTTACTATGTTTTCAGCACATACGCTGGTTTCACACATACCGCACATAGACTCCCTATACCCTAAACTGCCTGGTCTTACGCTCCGTCTGCCGGGTCTTACTCTGGGTTCTGGGACAAGAGGTAGGGTGGCTACTTCCAAGGTGGCTTTAACAAAGTAATGGGTCGAGGACTCTGACTGGGTAAAGACTTCTCAAAAACAAGGGTTTAGAGAAGAGAGCAAGGAAGTGACTGATCAATTGACTCAACAATCGAATTTGGCTTTGATACCATTTTAAGACAATGAAAGCGGAAGCAGAATACAGAAAGAAATAGATATGAACAGATGGAACAGATAATGACTGAAATTAAACTTGAATTAAAATTAAACAAATACAAGTAACTAAAGAAATAAACAAATACAAGTAACTAAAGAAATAATTAACTTACAGTTTACTGAAAGTAGAAGATGCAGGAGCAAACTTCTATAATAAACATCTTTAACAGTTACAAGGGAGAATTTTACTTTAGGGGAGGGAGGAGAGAAGTAGTGAAGGAGTCCTGGAATCCGCCCCTTACATCTGAATTTTAACTTCGTTTAAATAGCCAAGGAAAAGTGACTTTTGTAAAGTGCTACAGTGAAAGGTGAAATTATTCTGTCTTTCTGCTTTTCCCTGTAGATGAATAGTGACTGAAGGTTACTTTCGGCTGGAGAAGTGACTTGTGACTGTTGATGAATAGTAACTTTCATTTGTATAATTATTTTGGCAGCTTTTCTGTCACTTTAATAGACAGTAGTGATTGAAGCCTCAATAATTAAGCAAATGGGTCCTGGGCATCTTGTGACTGGAACGCGTAGGGCCTTGTACTAGAGGAATCAACTGAGGCTTCAGATTTTTGATCTTCATCTTCAGATGACTCTTCTGCTGACTTTGGACTTTGGGCTTCTGCCTTGGCTTGGGCTTGGGCCTTGATAAATTGACTGAACATTTTGAGCAGGTCTTCATTAGTTGGACTAGAAGATTGGGCCTTTCCTTTAGACTTGCTGGAGGAAGGCCTGCTGGATTTGGATTTTGACTGTGAGGAAGCAGCTGGGATCTGCCTAGATGACTGATAAGGGTCCATGGGGACCTGTTGAATGGGAACCGTTGTGATCGGTTTGACTGGGGTTGGAACCTTTACTGGAAACTCTGTTTTAACTTGCTCAATGACTCGGGGATGTTTGAACATATCCCACCATTTAACAAAATGAATTCTGGCAACAATGTTGTTGGACAAACTATATTGCCATTTGAAAATCCAAGGGACTTTATATTTACTTATAAAAAGAAGAAGTATGGGGAATTGACTATTGTGAGCATTTATTTTGAACTGGGAAGAAAAATAGTTGACTTGGTCCATGAGTTCAACAGGAAGAATATCAGGAATTGCTCCATGATAATTCCACCATCTTAAAAACCATGAAGGAATGACTGACTTGAACTTATGGTCGAATTGGAAGAACCATGAGTGGGTAAATGACTCATTTTGGTGAAGAATGACTTTAAACCAGGCCTCCATATAATCATAATAATTATACTGGAGAGAATGACCAGGGAGTGTTCTTAGCAAGGAAGGATGACCCCACTCATCAAGAGACACAATATTATGAATATATAATGAGTGATAAATAATTTTATTTTTATTGACTCTATCAAAAATAGGTTTAAAAACAACTGACTCATGTTTTAATAGAATATCTTTATAAAAAGAAATTGACTTATCTGGATGGTGAGGAATGAAATGCCATCCAGGAGGGAAGAAATGACTAACCAGATCAATAGGATCATGGATGTTTTTGTGGACTGGTTCTCTGTGGAAGAGGTTCTGGACTATGGGTTTCTGGACATAATCTGACTTTGATGACCTGAAGGTGGTCATTTGAAGTTGACTAGTTGACTCTGAAGCAAGGGCTGAGGAGTATGACTGTCTTGGAATGGTTCCAAGAGATTGAAATCTGTTGACTAAAGTAAGAGGAGGAACAAGAGAAAGCTGTTTCTTGCTGGACGATTCCTTCTTACTGGAAGACATCTGAAAATGGAGAAATTAGCAGTAACTAAGAGTAATCAAATGACTTTTTAAATAACTAATCTCTCTGTGGAGCTGACAGATTCTTTCATAGTGACTTAGTATTAATATATCAAATTCAGGGAGCTGAAGGAGAATATCAACTTCTTCCCAAAGGGTTTTAATGGTTTTACGGTAACTGGTTATTTTATTTCTGTGGTAGGAACAAGGAAAAGGCATGTGTATGGCTATGGCTTCCCCTGTAAAAATTCCCTGGTCAGAAAATCAGGAATAGAATTTTGACTTCCTTTAATATATTCAATATCAAAATCAAATATGCTTAAAATGGCTTGCCATCTAGCAAATATTTGCTTACTAGCAATATTTTGAACGTCTTTTTGTAAAACGTATTTTGCGCTTTTACAATCGACTCTGACCAAGAATCTTTGATTCAAAATATCATCTTGAAATTTACTAATACATAGTACAATAGATAAAATCTCTTTTTTAACAGTACTATAGTTTACTTGTGCAGAATTCCAGGTTCCTGAATGGAAACGAACGATTTGTTCAGGAGAACTGGAAGTGACTTTCTGTAAGAGGATACCTCCATAACCAACATCAGAGGCATCAGTTTGAATAATTTTGAATGACTTTTCAGTAGGAATACCAAGACAGGGCAAGGTCTTGACATATTGTTTTAACTCTTTGACTATAGCAGTATGAATAGAAGACCAAGGAGGAGGGTTATCTTTCAATCTCTCGAAGAGGGGTTGACACTTTTTCCTAAGGTCTTTGTAGAATTCTGCTATGTAGTTGAGGGATCCTAAGAACCTCTGTAACTGGTTTTTATCAGTGATTTCATCTGGGAATTTATCCGCAAATAGAATTGACCTGTTAATTGGGATAAATGTTCCCTGATGAATATGATAACCTAAAAATCTAACTCTGGTTTTAAATAACTCTATCTTTGATGAAGAGATAACTAAACCATTATGTTTGACTATTTCCAAGAAGATGTTTAAATGTTTCCAATGTTCTTCTATAGACTGTGAGAATAAAAGAACATCATCAATATAAACAATTGAAAATTTACTATAATGGTTAAATATTTCATTCATTATGTTTTGAAATTCACTAGGTGCATTCTTTAACCCGAATGGCATCACATTCCATTCGTAGTGACCAAAGGGTGTGGTAAAGGCAGTCTTATACCTATCATTAGGATTTATTTGGATCTGCCAGAATCCACTCTTTAGATCAAATTTAGAGAATACACATGCATTACTAAGTCTTTTAATTAAGTCTTTTTTATTAGGGATCGGATATCTAATCCATTCTAAGACTTCATTTAATGGTTTATAGTTAATTACTAATCTGGGAACTCCTCGTTCAATTTCAGAACTTTTATTTACATAAAAGGCTGAACATGACCAAGGTGACTTGCTTTTACTTATGATTTTATTTTTTAATAAATCATTTATTTCTGACTTACAGACTTCTAAGAGTTCTGCATTCATTTGAATAGGTCTAGACTTAGTTGGTATTTTACTTTCAGTAAAGTCCTTAACATAAGGTAGGCTGACTATATGACTCTTCCTATGCCAGAAGGCACTAGGTAGGGTAGAACAGACTTCTTGTTCTAACTTAGTTCTAAATTGCTCAATCTTTTGACTAAGTTGTTTACTGGTTAATTGTTCTTCAATTCTTTTATATTTAACTTCTTCTTTAAGATAGTTAATTTGACTTTCTTTTAGATTAACCAAGTTAATAGACAAAGAAAAGTCTTTTAATCTCTTTAATTGGATAGACTCAGGTTTGTTTAAGAATTTAAACATTACTTGTTGACCTAAAGGTTTAGTAGAAATCCCGTTAGTATTAATACTAAATGGATATAGTAAATAGAGAAAAGGTAATCCTAAAATTACTCTGTCTGTTATATTTTTTACTAAGACAAAGGATGTCTTAAAACAAACTCCATCTTGACATATGTGAACTTTAGGTAATTTATAATTTACTCTTAAATTACTTCCATTAGCAGCATTTAGTCTTTCAGTAGTTTTGTGATAGTATTTAGTAGGAATTATTCCTTCTTGAATACAATTCACATCGGCTCCTGAGTCGACTAACGCAATGGCTTCTAATTCATAGTTATTAATTATCAATTTAACTTTAACCTGCCATTTTTGTATATTAAGTTTTTTAATTGTATTTAACCTACTACTATCTTGACTTAGAGGTTTACTTTTCTCCGATTCGCCTGAAGAAGACTCATCTGATGAATTACCAGTTTTTCTTAACTTGGTAAATTGATCATTAATTTTTAATACTGTTATTTCATCTTCTAATTTTTTATCTTTAACCTTTAAATCTTTTATTTCTTTTTTAACTAGATTTATTTCCTGTTGTAAATCCTGTAGGGTTACTTCTTTATGTTTATCTTTTTTAAATCTGTCTAAAGTTTCGTTTAGACTTATAACTGGTTTACTACTTTTAGGTTTACTATCAGTCCATAAGTTTCTAAGTTTACTAATGTATTGCTGTTTTAATTCTTCATTTTCTATCTTACTAATTAACTCTATTAAAACATTTTCTTCTTCCTGAAGTTTAGTAATGACATTTAACTTGCAGCAATTATCATTACATCCTATTTTAATATCTTCATCTTCACTCGGGTAGTTACTAGATGAACTAGATCCAGAATTATGTTGACTATCAGACTTATCCCTATCTGACTCATAACTAGTTATATTAGTTAATTTGAATATTTCAAATATCCTATTTTTATCTTCTTCTGATATCTGTAGTTTATTAATTTTAGCTTTTGACCAACATTCATTTTTATAATGACCTTTCTTACCACATTTATGACAGATAACTTCTTTACTAGACTTAGTATGTTTATATGGCTTACTGGATGGTTTGCTCTTAGGTTTACTATAAAAATTACTATTATCTTTGCTGTAGTGTTTAGTCTTATATTTATTTTTCTTATGTGACTTATATGGCTTAAATGTTTTAATACGATTTCTTTTACTAGGTGCGACTGATGGTAAACCATACTGTTCGCAGAAGTTTCCTAACTCGTATTTAGCTCTATGTTTATCACTTTTAGCTTGTTTACTAATTTTCATATCAATGCACATTCGCAATCCTTCTTTTTGAATTGTGCTAATGATATCTCCATATGTTAACTTATTGTATTCTATTTGACCTGTAGGTTGACTAAGGACATCTCTAATCTTATGTGCAAAAAGACTAGGTAATCCATTAATAAATTTTTCTTTCCAGAAAGGGGCGGTGCAATCATCCCTTACCATGACTCTAGATGTAAAGACATCTTTGTACCATCTAAAATCACTAAGAGTTGGGCAGCTTAGGTTACTGAGTTGATCATGGATCCTAGAGTGAATATCACTAGGTGTTCCAATAAAATGTTTAATAATTGTATAAATTAATGTGTTAATTCCATCAGATATTCCTGATCCTATGTTTTCATCAAAAATAGGAAAGTTATTCTCATCTAACTGGACAGCATGTTTAATGCTTTCTCGCAGTTCTTCTGAGAGATACTTATCCCACCATGATTTTAGCATACCTGTAAAACCTGATGCTAAAAGATCAACAATGTCTGACTGAGAATAATCTAAGTAGTTTGTAAGATAACTATTTGCAACCATTGACATGTGATGTAATTTTTGTAGAATATTATGTTCACTTAAACCATCTATATTCCACTCATATAATTTTTTAGCTTCAACAGAGAATTGATTATCTAAGTTCCTTTCTTCAAATTGAAGGTCAGGTGGACTAGGACGTGTATACCAATTCTTTGTAATTGAAACCTCATTATTAGGTTTGTTATTATATTTTAATTTGTTAACATTAAATTGGTTTTCTAGGTTAGCAATTTCACTGTCTGAAGTATCTGTAGAAGATTCTTCTGTAGATAACTTGCGTTCATCTTGATTAATAACATGTATAGAAGAGCTTTCTTCCTTCTTAGCTTCAAGCTTAGAGAAGATTTCTTCTAATTTTTTAATATGATTTTTATCCTTACTAGTATTTAATCCAAGTTTGCTTCTGTTACTAGGTAATTTAACTATGGGCGTTTCTAGACTTTTACTAGTAGAAGGTTTTTCTACTGGCTGACTTTCAACTATGGTTTCAATTTTATCTAATTGTTTACCAATAGTTTTTAAGCATTGATTAGTATAATTATTCTGTTCTATGACTTTCTTAATTTCAGTATTATCACTAGGTACCTTAAAAGGTGAAGCTTTTATTACTGTCTCCTTATGTTCTATATGTATAGTTTCTAAAGGAGGATGACTAGATGTAATTTCCTTATTATCACTAGTTTTCCATTTACTTTTAGTAATTGTATTTACCTTTTTATAATAATTTTCTAAGTAATCAAAGAAATTAATTTCACTTCTTATTTCATTCATAAATGACTGCCAAGAGTGTAGAATTCTTTTCCTTTTACTTTCTGAATAATTATTTTTATAATCTTTTCTTTTTGACTTGTTATGTTTTGAATTAAATTCATCATAAAGCTTTACTAAGTCAAATTTAAATTCAGTTTTAATTGTTAATAACTGAGGGTTAATTGGTGTGCTTACTTCAAAGTCTGTCTGTGTAGGTGACTCGTTGGAAGACTCTACTTCTTCCTCTTCCTCTTTACTTCCAAAGGGAGGGTGTCTGCTGTATCTAGCTTTACTAATTTGTGAAGAAGACTCAACTCCTTTTAATTTAGTTTTAGTATTTACTGGGTTAATAAAATCTATATCATTTTTATAAATTTGTGACATGTTTTCTCCATCTATACTATGTCTAGAGGGAGTTTTACTATGTTTTCTAGAAGTACTTCCTAAACTGGCAGTAGTACTTCTGTTATCAAAGCTATGTCTAGAAGGCGTATTTCTTCTTAGATCTTTAAAGCTTATGTTGACTGTTCCGTCCGAATTTTGTTGAATAAAATCTAAATCATCAGCTTCATTTACTATGTTCTTCTGATAATTTTCATTGTTTAATAACCAACTATCTGGAAGAGTGACTTCTTCCCAAATGACTGGTCTGGGAATTCTAATATTAGCATTATCAGTACTACTTTTAATAAGTAAGGTTTGACCATTTGGACTTTTAATTAATGCTTGCGCATTTAAATTAGTTTTCATACACTTATAATATATTCTATATATAAGTGCTACTGTGTGACTTCCTTCTAACATCTCTGTGAAGGCTCCTGTTGTCTTAATATTTAAAGTTACTGCTTTAGTAATATGCGGATCACCAAGACTTAGAGTAAAATCAGGATAACAGTTAAAATGAACTGGTCCATCATTTAATCCTGTTTCAAGTAATCCCATAAGACTAGTTTTAAAATTTTTAAATCTGGCATCTCTTAATCCTAAGATTATAGACGCATTTTTACCTTTAATTGTTAATGGTTTTACTGCGACTTGGACAAGTCCTATGTGAATAAAATTATGACCTCTAGATCTATGTTCTTTCATAGACTCTTTACTAAGTAAACTACATGACTCGTATTCCTTAGTTAAGGCGTAGACTTGTTCAACAGTTTTTACTTTCATATCTGTAATAAAAGATGACTGTAAAAAACTTGTTTTATAAATTTGTTTAATAGGTATTTTAGTTCTAAATTGCTCAATCTTTTGACTAAGTTGTTTACTGGTTAATTGTTCTTCAATTCTTTTATATTTAACTTCTTCTTTAAGATAGTTAATTTGACTTTCTTTTAGATTAACCAAGTTAATAGACAAAGAAAAGTCTTTTAATCTCTTTAATTGGATAGACTCAGGTTTGTTTAAGAATTTAAACATTACTTGTTGACCTAAAGGTTTAGTAGAAATCCCGTTAGTATTAATACTAAATGGATATAGTAAATAGAGAAAAGGTAATCCTAAAATTACTCTGTCTGTTATATTTTTTACTAAGACAAAGGATGTCTTAAAACAAACTCCATCTTGACATATGTGAACTTTAGGTAATTTATAATTTACTCTTAAATTACTTCCATTAGCAGCATTTAGTCTTTCAGTAGTTTTGTGATAGTATTTAGTAGGAATTATTCCTTCTTGAATACAATTCACATCGGCTCCTGAGTCGACTAACGCAATGGCTTCTAATTCATAGTTATTAATTATCAATTTAACTTTAACCTGCCATTTTTGTATATTAAGTTTTTTAATTGTATTTAACCTACTACTATCTTGACTTAGAGGTTTACTTTTCTCCGATTCGCCTGAAGAAGACTCATCTGATGAATTACCAGTTTTTCTTAACTTGGTAAATTGATCATTAATTTTTAATACTGTTATTTCATCTTCTAATTTTTTATCTTTAACCTTTAAATCTTTTATTTCTTTTTTAACTAGATTTATTTCCTGTTGTAAATCCTGTAGGGTTACTTCTTTATGTTTATCTTTTTTAAATCTGTCTAAAGTTTCGTTTAGACTTATAACTGGTTTACTACTTTTAGGTTTACTATCAGTCCATAAGTTTCTAAGTTTACTAATGTATTGCTGTTTTAATTCTTCATTTTCTATCTTACTAATTAACTCTATTAAAACATTTTCTTCTTCCTGAAGTTTAGTAATGACATTTAACTTGCAGCAATTATCATTACATCCTGCTTTGATACCATTTTAAGACAATGAAAGCGGAAGCAGAATACAGAAAGAAATAGATATGAACAGATGGAACAGATAATGACTGAAATTAAACTTGAATTAAAATTAAACAAATACAAGTAACTAAAGAAATAATTAACTTACAGTTTACTGAAAGTAGAAGATGCAGGAGCAAACTTCTATAATAAACATCTTTAACAGTTACAAGGGAGAATTTTACTTTAGGGGAGGGAGGAGAGAAGTAGTGAAGGAGTTCTGGAATCCGCCCCTTACATCTGAATTTTAACTTCGTTTAAATAGCCAAGGAAAAGTGACTTTTGTAAAGTGCTACAGTGAAAGGTGAAATTATTCTGTCTTTCTGCTTTTCCCTGTAGATGAATAGTGACTGAAGGTTACTTTCGGCTGGAGAAGTGACTTGTGACTGTTGATGAATAGTAACTTTCATTTGTATAATTATTTTGGCAGCTTTTCTGTCAATTTAATAGACAGTAGTGATTGAAGCCTCAATAATTAAGCAAATGGGTCCTGGGCATCTTGTGACTGGAACGCGTAGGGCCTTGTACTAGAGGAATCAACTGAGGCTTCAGATTTTTGATCTACATCTTCAGATGACTCTTCTGCTGACTTTGGACTTTGGGCTTCTGCCTTGGCTTGGGCTTGGGCCTTGATAAATTGACTGAACATTTTGAGCAGGTCTTCATTAGTTGGACTAGAAGATTGGGCCTTTCCTTTAGACTTGCTGGAGGAAGGCCTGCTGGATTTGGATTTTGACTGTGAGGAAGCAGCTGGGATCTGCCTAGATGACTGATAAGGGTCCATGGGGACCTGTTGAATGGGAACCGTTGTGATCGGTTTGACTGGGGTTGGAACCTTTACTGGAAACTCTGTTTTAACTTGCTCAATGACTCGGGGATGTTTGAACATATCCCACCATTTAACAAAATGAATTCTGGCAACAATGTTGTTGGACAAACTATATTGCCATTTGAAAATCCAAGGGACTTTATATTTACTTATAAAAAGAAGAAGTATGGGGAATTGACTATTGTGAGCATTTATTTTGAACTGGGAAGAAAAATAGTTGACTTGGTCCATGAGTTCAACAGGAAGAATATCAGGAATTGCTCCATGATAATTCCACCATCTTAAAAACCATGAAGGAATGACTGACTTGAACTTATGGTCGAATTGGAAGAACCATGAGTGGGTAAATGACTCATTTTGGTGAAGAATGACTTTAAACCAGGCCTCCATATAATCATAATAATTATACTGGAGAGAATGACCAGGGAGTGTTCTTAGCAAGGAAGGATGACCCCACTCATCAAGAGACACAATATTATGAATATATAATGAGTGATAAATAATTTTATTTTTATTGACTCTATCAAAAATAGGTTTAAAAACAACTGACTCATGTTTTAATAGAATATCTTTATAAAAAGAAATTGACTTATCTGGATGGTGAGGAATGAAATGCCATCCAGGAGGGAAGAAATGACTAACCAGATCAATAGGATCATGGATGTTTTTGTGGACTGGTTCTCTGTGGAAGAGGTTCTGGACTATGGGTTTCTGGACATAATCTGACTTTGATGACCTGAAGGTGGTCATTTGAAGTTGACTAGTTGACTCTGAAGCAAGGGCTGAGGAGTATGACTGTCTTGGAATGGTTCCAAGAGATTGAAATCTGTTGACTAAAGTAAGAGGAGGAACAAGAGAAAGCTGTTTCTTGCTGGACGATTCCTTCTTACTGGAAGACATCTGAAAATGGAGAAATTAGCAGTAACTAAGAGTAATCAAATGACTTTTTAAATAACTAATCTCTCTGTGGAGCTGACAGATTCTTTCATAGTGACTTAGTATTAATATATCAAATTCAGGGAGCTGAAGGAGAATATCAACTTCTTCCCAAAGGGTTTTAATGGTTTTACGGTAACTGGTTATTTTATTTCTGTGGTAGGAACAAGGAAAAGGCATGTGTATGGCTATGGCTTCCCCTGTAAAAATTCCCTGGTCAGAAAATCAGGAATAGAATTTTGACTTCCTTTAATATATTCAATATCAAAATCAAATATGCTTAAAATGGCTTGCCATCTAGCAAATATTTGCTTACTAGCAATATTTTGAACGTCTTTTTGTAAAACGTATTTTGCGCTTTTACAATCGACTCTGACCAAGAATCTTTGATTCAAAATATCATCTTGAAATTTACTAATACATAGTACAATAGATAAAATCTCTTTTTTAACAGTACTATAGTTTACTTGTGCAGAATTCCAGGTTCCTGAATGGAAACGAACGATTTGTTCAGGAGAACTGGAAGTGACTTTCTGTAAGAGGATACCTCCATAACCAACATCAGAGGCATCAGTTTGAATAATTTTGAATGACTTTTCAGTAGGAATACCAAGACAGGGCAAGGTCTTGACATATTGTTTTAACTCTTTGACTATAGCAGTATGAATAGAAGACCAAGGAGGAGGGTTATCTTTCAATCTCTCGAAGAGGGGTTGACACTTTTTCCTAAGGTCTTTGTAGAATTCTGCTATATAGTTGAGGGATCCTAAGAACCTCTGTAACTGGTTTTTATCAGTGATTTCATCTGGGAATTTATCCGCAAATAGAATTGACCTGTTAATTGGGATAAATGTTCCCTGATGAATATGATAACCTAAAAATCTAACTCTGGTTTTAAATAACTCTATCTTTGATGAAGAGATAACTAAACCATTATGTTTGACTATTTCCAAGAAGATGTTTAAATGTTTCCAATGTTCTTCTATAGACTGTGAGAATAAAAGAACATCATCAATATAAACAATTGAAAATTTACTATAATGGTTAAATATTTCATTCATTATGTTTTGAAATTCACTAGGTGCATTCTTTAACCCGAATGGCATCACATTCCATTCGTAGTGACCAAAGGGTGTGGTAAAGGCAGTCTTATACCTATCATTAGGATTTATTTGGATCTGCCAGAATCCACTCTTTAGATCAAATTTAGAGAATACACATGCATTACTAAGTCTTTTAATTAAGTCTTTTTTATTAGGGATCGGATATCTAATCCATTCTAAGACTTCATTTAATGGTTTATAGTTAATTACTAATCTGGGAACTCCTCGTTCAATTTCAGAACTTTTATTTACATAAAAGGCTGAACATGACCAAGGTGACTTGCTTTTACTTATGATTTTATTTTTTAATAAATCATTTATTTCTGACTTACAGACTTCTAAGAGTTCTGCATTCATTTGAATAGGTCTAGACTTAGTTGGTATTTTACTTTCAGTAAAGTCCTTAACATAAGGTAGGCTGACTATATGACTCTTCCTATGCCAGAAGGCACTAGGTAGGGTAGAACAGACTTCTTGTTCTAACTTAGTTCTAAATTGCTCAATCTTTTGACTAAGTTGTTTACTGGTTAATTGTTCTTCAATTCTTTTATATTTAACTTCTTCTTTAAGATAGTTAATTTGACTTTCTTTTAGATTAACCAAGTTAATAGACAAAGAAAAGTCTTTTAATCTCTTTAATTGGATAGACTCAGGTTTGTTTAAGAATTTAAACATTACTTGTTGACCTAAAGGTTTAGTAGAAATCCCGTTAGTATTAATACTAAATGGATATAGTAAATAGAGAAAAGGTAATCCTAAAATTACTCTGTCTGTTATATTTTTTACTAAGACAAAGGATGTCTTAAAACAAACTCCATCTTGACATATGTGAACTTTAGGTAATTTATAATTTACTCTTAAATTACTTCCATTAGCAGCATTTAGTCTTTCAGTAGTTTTGTGATAGTATTTAGTAGGAATTATTCCTTCTTGAATACAATTCACATCGGCTCCTGAGTCGACTAACGCAATGGCTTCTAATTCATAGTTATTAATTATCAATTTAACTTTAACCTGCCATTTTTGTATATTAAGTTTTTTAATTGTATTTAACCTACTACTATCTTGACTTAGAGGTTTACTTTTCTCCGATTCGCCTGAAGAAGACTCATCTGATGAATTACCAGTTTTTCTTAACTTGGTAAATTGATCATTAATTTTTAATACTGTTATTTCATCTTCTAATTTTTTATCTTTAACCTTTAAATCTTTTATTTCTTTTTTAACTAGATTTATTTCCTGTTGTAAATCCTGTAGGGTTACTTCTTTATGTTTATCTTTTTTAAATCTGTCTAAAGTTTCGTTTAGACTTATAACTGGTTTACTACTTTTAGGTTTACTATCAGTCCATAAGTTTCTAAGTTTACTAATGTATTGCTGTTTTAATTCTTCATTTTCTATCTTACTAATTAACTCTATTAAAACATTTTCTTCTTCCTGAAGTTTAGTAATGACATTTAACTTGCAGCAATTATCATTACATCTTATTTTAATATCTTCATCTTCACTCGGGTAGTTACTAGATGAACTAGATCCAGAATTATGTTGACTATCAGACTTATCCCTATCTGACTCATAACTAGTTATATTAGTTAATTTGAATATTTCAAATATCCTATTTTTATCTTCTTCTGATATCTGTAGTTTATTAATTTTAGCTTTTGACCAACATTCATTTTTATAATGACCTTTCTTACCACATTTATGACAGATAACTTCTTTACTAGACTTAGTATGTTTATATGGCTTACTGGATGGTTTGCTCTTAGGTTTACTATAAAAATTACTATTATCTTTGCTGTAGTGTTTAGTCTTATATTTATTTTTCTTATGTGACTTATATGGCTTAAATGTTTTAATACGATTTCTTTTACTAGGTGCGACTGATGGTAAACCATACTGTTCGCAGAAGTTTCCTAACTCGTATTTAGCTCTATGTTTATCACTTTTAGCTTGTTTACTAATTTTCATATCAATGCACATTCGCAATCCTTCTTTTTGAATTGTGCTAATGATATCTCCATATGTTAACTTATTGTATTCTATTTGACCTGTAGGTTGACTAAGGACATCTCTAATCTTATGTGCAAAAAGACTAGGTAATCCATTAATAAATTTTTCTTTCCAGAAAGGGGCGGTGCAATCATCCCTTACCATGACTCTAGATGTAAAGACATCTTTGTACCATCTAAAATCACTAAGAGTTGGGCAGCTTAGGTTACTGAGTTGATCATGGATCCTAGAGTGAATATCACTAGGTGTTCCAATAAAATGTTTAATAATTGTATAAATTAATGTGTTAATTCCATCAGATATTCCTGATCCTATGTTTTCATCAAAAATAAGAAAGTTATTCTCATCTAACTGGACAGCATGTTTAATGCTTTCTCGCAGTTCTTCTGAGAGATACTTATCCCACCATGATTTTAGCATACCTGTAAAACCTGATGCTAAAAGATCAACAATGTCTGACTGAGAATAATCTAAGTAGTTCGTAAGATAACTATTTGCAACCATTGACATGTGATGTAATTTTTGTAGAATATTATGTTCACTTAAACCATCTATATTCCACTCATATAATTTTTTAGCTTCAACAGAGAATTGATTATCTAAGTTCCTTTCTTCAAATTGAAGGTCAGGTGGACTAGGACGTGTATACCAATTCTTTGTAATTGAAACCTCATTATTAGGTTTGTTATTATATTTTAATTTGTTAACATTAAATTGGTTTTCTAGGTTAGCAATTTCACTGTCTGAAGTATCTGTAGAAGATTCTTCTGTAGATAACTTGCGTTCATCTTGATTAATAACATGTATAGAAGAGCTTTCTTCCTTCTTAGCTTCAAGCTTAGAGAAGATTTCTTCTAATTTTTTAATATGATTTTTATCCTTACTAGTATTTAATCCAAGTTTGCTTCTGTTACTAGGTAATTTAACTATGGGCGTTTCTAGACTTTTACTAGTAGAAGGTTTTTCTACTGGCTGACTTTCAACTATGGTTTCAATTTTATCTAATTGTTTACCAATAGTTTTTAAGCATTGATTAGTATAATTATTCTGTTCTATGACTTTCTTAATTTCAGTATTAGGTATCTGTTCTATGACTTTCTTAATTTCAGTATTATCACTAGGTACCTTAAAAGGTGAAGCTTTTATTACTGTCTCCTTATGTTCTATATGTATAGTTTCTAAAGGAGGATGACTAGATGTAATTTCCTTATTATCACTAGTTTTCCATTTACTTTTAGTAATTGTATTTACCTTTTTATAATAATTTTCTAAGTAATCAAAGAAATTAATTTCACTTCTTATTTCATTCATAAATGACTGCCAAGAGTGTAGAATTCTTTTCCTTTTACTTTCTGAATAATTATTTTTATAATCTTTTCTTTTTGACTTGTTATGTTTTGAATTAAATTCATCATAAAGCTTTACTAAGTCAAATTTAAATTCAGTTTTAATTGTTAATAACTGAGGGTTAATTGGTGTGCTTACTTCAAAGTCTGTCTGTGTAGGTGACTCGTTGGAAGACTCTACTTCTTCCTCTTCCTCTTTACTTCCAAAGGGAGGGTGTCTGCTGTATCTAGCTTTACTAATTTGTGAAGAAGACTCAACTCCTTTTAATTTAGTTTTAGTATTTACTGGGTTAATAAAATCTATATCATTTTTATAAATTTGTGACATGTTTTCTCCATCTATACTATGTCTAGAGGGAGTTTTACTATGTTTTCTAGAAGTACTTCCTAAACTGGCAGTAGTACTTCTGTTATCAAAGCTATGTCTAGAAGGCGTATTTCTTCTTAGATCTTTAAAGCTTATGTTGACTGTTCCGTCCGAATTTTGTTGAATAAAATCTAAATCATCAGCTTCATTTACTACGTTCTTCTGATAATTTTCATTGTTTAATAACCAACTATCTGGAAGAGTGACTTCTTCCCAAATGACTGGTCTGGGAATTCTAATATTAGCATTATCAGTACTACTTTTAATAAGTAAGGTTTGACCATTTGGACTTTTAATTAATGCTTGCGCATTTAAATTAGTTTTCATACACTTATAATATATTCTATATATAAGTGCTACTGTGTGACTTCCTTCTAACATCTCTGTGAAGGCTCCTGTTGTCTTAAAATGGTATCAGAGCCAAATTCGATTGTTGAGTCAATTGATCAGTCACTTCCTTGCTCTCTTCTCTAAACCCTTGTTTTTGAGAAGTCTTTACCCAGTCAGAGTCCTCGACCCATTACTTTGTTAAAGCCACCTTGGAAGTAGCCACCCTACCTCTTGTCCCAGAACCCAGAGTAAGACCCGGCAGACGGAGCGTAAGACCAGGCAGTTTAGGGTATAGGGAGTCTATGTGCGGTATGTGTGAAACCAGCGTATGTGCTGAAAACATAGTAAATGAGTCAAGAACTTAGATTGAGTAAAATACTTTTAGAAAACTAGAGTCATGAGTCGATTGTTTAGAAGTAGCTCTTCAGTTAGCTCACGGTCTTCTTTGACAACTATACCAAATATAGTTAATGAAGAAGAACATGAATATCAAGATTTAGATATTGATTTAGGTAATTGGAACATACCTAAAATACCTATTAAACAAATTTATAAAACAAGTTTTTTACAGTCATCTTTTATTACAGATATGAAAGTAAAAACTGTTGAACAAGTCTACGCCTTAACTAAGGAATACGAGTCATGTAGTTTACTTAGTAAAGAGTCTATGAAAGAACATAGATCTAGAGGTCATAATTTTATTCACATAGGACTTGTCCAAGTCGCAGTAAAACCATTAACAATTAAAGGTAAAAATGCGTCTATAATCTTAGGATTAAGAGATGCCAGATTTAAAAATTTTAAAACTAGTCTTATGGGATTACTTGAAACAGGATTAAATGATGGACCAGTTCATTTTAACTGTTATCCTGATTTTACTCTAAGTCTTGGTGATCCGCATATTACTAAAGCAGTAACTTTAAATAAGACAATGAAAGCGGAAGCAGAATACAGAAAGAAATAGATATGAACAGATGGAACAGATAATGACTGAAATTAAACTTGAATTAAAATTAAACAAATACAAGTAACTAAAGAAATAATTAACTTACAGTACAGTTTACTGATTTACTGAAAGTAGAAGATGCAGGAGCAAACTTCTATAATAAACATCTTTAACAGTTACAAGGGAGAATTTTACTTTAGGGGAGGGAGGAGAGAAGTAGTGAAGGAGTTCTGGAATTTAAAATGGTATCAGAGCCAAATTCGATTGTTGAGTCAATTGATCAGTCACTTCCTTGCTCTCTTCTCTAAACCCTTGTTTTTGAGAAGTCTTTACCCAGTCAGAGTCCTCGACCCATTACTTTGTTAAAGCCACCTTGGAAGTAGCCACCCTACCTCTTGTCCCAGAACCCAGAGTAAGACCCGGCAGACGGAGCGTAAGACCAGGCAGTTTAGGGTATAGGGAGTCTATGTGCGGTATGTGTGAAACCAGCGTATGTGCTGAAAACATAGTAAATGAGTCAAGAACTTAGATTGAGTAAAATACTTTTAGAAAACTAGAGTCATGAGTCGATTGTTTAGAAGTAGCTCTTCAATTAGCTCACGGTCTTCTTTGACAACTATACCAAATATAGTTAATGAAGAAGAACATGAATATCAAGATTTAGATATTGATTTAGGTAATTGGAACATACCTAAAATACCTATTAAACAAATTTATAAAACAAGTTTTTTACAGTCATCTTTTATTACAGATATGAAAGTAAAAACTGTTGAACAAGTCTACGCCTTAACTAAGGAATACGAGTCATGTAGTTTACTTAGTAAAGAGTCTATGAAAGAACATAGATCTAGAGGTCATAATTTTATTCACATAGGACTTGTCCAAGTCGCAGTAAAACCATTAACAATTAAAGGTAAAAATGCATCTATAATCTTAGGATTAAGAGATGCCAGATTTAAAAATTTTAAAACTAGTCTTATGGGATTACTTGAAACAGGATTAAATGATGGACCAGTTCATTTTAACTGTTATCCTGATTTTACTCTAAGTCTTGGTGATCCGCATATTACTAAAGCAGTAACTTTAAATAAGACAATGAAAGCGGAAGCAGAATACAGAAAGAAATAGATATGAACAGATGGAACAGATAATGACTGAAATTAAACTTGAATTAAAATTAAACAAATACAAGTAACTAAAGAAATAATTAACTTACAGTACAGTTTACTGATTTACTGAAAGTAGAAGATGCAGGAGCAAACTTCTATAATAAACATCTTTAACAGTTACAAGGGAGAATTTTACTTTAGGGGAGGGAGGAGAGAAGTAGTGAAGGAGTTCTGGAATTTAAAATGGTATCAGAGCCAAATTCGATTGTTGAGTCAATTGATCAGTCACTTCCTTGCTCTCTTCTCTAAACCCTTGTTTTTGAGAAGTCTTTACCCAGTCAGAGTCCTCGACCCATTACTTTGTTAAAGCCACCTTGGAAGTAGCCACCCTACCTCTTGTCCCAGAACCCAGAGTAAGACCCGGCAGACGGAGCGTAAGACCAGGCAGTTTAGGGTATAGGGAGTCTATGTGCGGTATGTGTGAAACCAGCGTATGTGCTGAAAACATAGTAAATGAGTCAAGAACTTAGATTGAGTAAAATACTTTTAGAAAACTAGAGTCATGAGTCGATTGTTTAGAAGTAGCTCTTCAGTTAGCTCACGGTCTTCTTTGACAACTATACCAAATATAGTTAATGAAGAAGAACATGAATATCAAGATTTAGATATTGATTTAGGTAATTGGAACATACCTAAAATACCTATTAAACAAATTTATAAAACAAGTTTTTTACAGTCATCTTTTATTACAGATATGAAAGTAAAAACTGTTGAACAAGTCTACGCCTTAACTAAGGAATACGAGTCATGTAGTTTACTTAGTAAAGAGTCTATGAAAGAACATAGATCTAGAGGTCATAATTTTATTCACATAGGACTTGTCCAAGTCGCAGTAAAACCATTAACAATTAAAGGTAAAAATGCATCTATAATCTTAGGATTAAGAGATGCCAGATTTAAAAATTTTAAAACTAGTCTTATGGGATTACTTGAAACAGGATTAAATGATGGACCAGTTCATTTTAACTGTTATCCTGATTTTACTCTAAGTCTTGGTGATCCGCATATTACTAAAGCAGTAACTTTAAATAAGACAATGAAAGCGGAAGCAGAATACAGAAAGAAATAGATATGAACAGATGGAACAGATAATGACTGAAATTAAACTTGAATTAAAATTAAACAAATACAAGTAACTAAAGAAATAATTAACTTACAGTACAGTTTACTGATTTACTGAAAGTAGAAGATGCAGGAGCAAACTTCTATAATAAACATCTTTAACAGTTACAAGGGAGAATTTTACTTTAGGGGAGGGAGGAGAGAAGTAGTGAAGGAGTTCTGGAATTTAAAATGGTATCAGAGCCAAATTCGATTGTTGAGTCAATTGATCAGTCACTTCCTTGCTCTCTTCTCTAAACCCTTGTTTTTGAGAAGTCTTTACCCAGTCAGAGTCCTCGACCCATTACTTTGTTAAAGCCACCTTGGAAGTAGCCACCCTACCTCTTGTCCCAGAACCCAGAGTAAGACCCGGCAGACGGAGCGTAAGACCAGGCAGTTTAGGGTATAGGGAGTCTATGTGCGGTATGTGTGAAACCAGCGTATGTGCTGAAAACATAGTAAATGAGTCAAGAACTTAGATTGAGTAAAATACTTTTAGAAAACTAGAGTCATGAGTCGATTGTTTAGAAGTAGCTCTTCAGTTAGCTCACGGTCTTCTTTGACAACTATACCAAATATAGTTAATGAAGAAGAACATGAATATCAAGATTTAGATATTGATTTAGGTAATTGGAACATACCTAAAATACCTATTAAACAAATTTATAAAACAAGTTTTTTACAGTCATCTTTTATTACAGATATGAAAGTAAAAACTGTTGAACAAGTCTACGCCTTAACTAAGGAATACGAGTCATGTAGTTTACTTAGTAAAGAGTCTATGAAAGAACATAGATCTAGAGGTCATAATTTTATTCACATAGGACTTGTCCAAGTCGCAGTAAAACCATTAACAATTAAAGGTAAAAATGCGTCTATAATCTTAGGATTAAGAGATGCCAGATTTAAAAATTTTAAAACTAGTCTTATGGGATTACTTGAAACAGGATTAAATGATGGACCAGTTCATTTTAACTGTTATCCTGATTTTACTCTAAGTCTTGGTGATCCGCATATTACTAAAGCAGTAACTTTAAATATTAAGACAACAGGAGCCTTCACAGAGATGTTAGAAGGAAGTCACACAGTAGCACTTATATATAGAATATATTATAAGTGTATGAAAACTAATTTAAATGCGCAAGCATTAATTAAAAGTCCAAATGGTCAAACCTTACTTATTAAAAGTAGTACTGATAATGCTAATATTAGAATTCCCAGACCAGTCATTTGGGAAGAAGTCACTCTTCCAGATAGTTGGTTATTAAACAATGAAAATTATCAGAAGAACGTAGTAAATGAAGCTGATGATTTAGATTTTATTCAACAAAATTCGGACGGAACAGTCAACATAAGCTTTAAAGATCTAAGAAGAAATACGCCTTCTAGACATAGCTTTGATAACAGAAGTACTACTGCCAGTTTAGGAAGTACTTCTAGAAAACATAGTAAAACTCCCTCTAGACATAGTATAGATGGAGAAAACATGTCACAAATTTATAAAAATGATATAGATTTTATTAACCCAGTAAATACTAAAACTAAATTAAAAGGAGTTGAGTCTTCTTCACAAATTAGTAAAGCTAGATACAGCAGACACCCTCCCTTTGGAAGTAAAGAGGAAGAGGAAGAAGTAGAGTCTTCCAACGAGTCACCTACACAGACAGACTTTGAAGTAAGCACACCAATTAACCCTCAGTTATTAACAATTAAAACTGAATTTAAATTTGACTTAGTAAAGCTTTATGATGAATTTAATTCAAAACATAACAAGTCAAAAAGAAAAGATTATAAAAATAATTATTCAGAAAGTAAAAGGAAAAGAATTCTATACTCTTGGCAGTCATTTATGAATGAAATAAGAAGTGAAATTAATTTCTTTGATTACTTAGAAAATTATTATAAAAAGGTAAATACAATTACTAAAAGTAAATGGAAAACTAGTGATAATAAGGAAATTACATCTAGTCATCCTCCTTTAGAAACTATACATATAGAACATAAGGAGACAGTAATAAAAGCTTCACCTTTTAAGGTACCTAGTGATAATACTGAAATTAAGAAAGTCATAGAACAGAATAATTATACTAATCAATGCTTAAAAACTATTGGTAAACAATTAGATAAAATTGAAACCATAGTTGAAAGTCAGCCAGTAGAAAAACCTTCTACTAGTAAAAGTCTAGAAACGCCCATAGTTAAATTACCTAGTAACAGAAGCAAACTTGGATTAAATACTAGTAAGGATAAAAATCATATTAAAAAATTAGAAGAAATCTTCTCTAAGCTTGAAGCTAAGAAGGAAGAAAGCTCTTCTATACATGTTATTAATCAAGATGAACGCAAGTTATCTACAGAAGAATCTTCTACAGATACTTCAGACAGTGAAATTGCTAACCTAGAAAACCAATTTAATGTTAACAAATTAAAATATAATAACAAACCTAATAATGAGGTTTCAATTACAAAGAATTGGTATACACGTCCTAGTCCACCTGACCTTCAATTTGAAGAAAGGAACTTAGATAATCAATTCTCTGTTGAAGCTAAAAAATTATATGAGTGGAATATAGATGGTTTAAGTGAACATAATATTCTACAAAAATTACATCACATGTCAATGGTTGCAAATAGTTATCTTACAAACTACTTAGATTATTCTCAGTCAGACATTGTTGATCTTTTAGCATCAGGTTTTACAGGTATGCTAAAATCATGGTGGGATAAGTATCTCTCAGAAGAACTGCGAGAAAGCATTAAACATGCTGTCCAGTTAGATGAGAATAACTTTCCTATTTTTGATGAAAACATAGGATCAGGAATATCTGATGGAATTAACACATTAATTTATACAATTATTAAACATTTTATTGGAACACCTAGTGATATTCACTCTAGGATCCATGATCAACTCAGTAACCTAAGCTGCCCAACTCTTAGTGATTTTAGATGGTACAAAGATGTCTTTACATCTAGAGTCATGGTAAGGGATGATTGCACCGCCCCTTTCTGGAAAGAAAAATTTATTAATGGATTACCTAGTCTTTTTGCACATAAGATTAGAGATGTCCTTAGTCAACCTACAGGTCAAATAGAATACAATAAGTTAACATATGGAGATATCATTAGCACAATTCAAAAAGAAGGATTGCGAATGTGCATTGATATGAAAATTAGTAAACAAGCTAAAAGTGATAAACATAGAGCTAAATACGAGTTAGGAAACTTCTGCGAACAGTATGGTTTACCATCAGTCGCACCTAGTAAAAGAAATCGTATTAAAACATTTAAGCCATATAAGTCACATAAGAAAAATAAATATAAGACTAAACACTACAGCAAAGATAATAGTAATTTTTATAGTAAACCTAAGAGCAAACCATCCAGTAAGCCATATAAACATACTAAGTCTAGTAAAGAAGTTATCTGTCATAAATGTGGTAAGAAAGGTCATTATAAAAATGAATGTTGGTCAAAAGCTAAAATTAATAAACTACAGATATCAGAAGAAGATAAAAATAGGATATTTGAAATATTCAAATTAACTAATATAACTAGTTATGAGTCAGATAGGGATAAGTCTGATAGTCAACATAATTCTGGATCTAGTTCATCTAGTAACTACCCGAGTAAAGATGAAGATATTAAAATAGGATGTAATGATAATTGCTGCAAGTTAAATGTCATTACTAAACTTCAGGAAGAAGAAAATGTTTTAATAGAGTTAATTAGTAAGATAGAAAATGAAGAATTAAAACAGCAATACATTAGTAAACTTAGAAACTTATGGACTGATAGTAAACCTAAAAGTAGTAAACCAGTTATAAGTCTAAACGAAACTTTAGACAAATTTAAAAAAGATAAACATAAAGAAGTAACCCTACAGGATTTACAACAGGAAATAAATCTAGTTAAAAAAGAAATAAAAGATTTAAAGGTTAAAGATAAAAAATTAGAAGATGAAATAACAGTATTAAAAATTAATGATCAATTTACCAAGTTAAGAAAAACTGGTAATTCATCAGATGAGTCTTCTTCAGGCGAATCGGAGAAAAGTAAACCTCTAAGTCAAGATAGTAGTAGGTTAAATACAATTAAAAAACTTAATATACAAAAATGGCAGGTTAAAGTTAAATTGATAATTAATAACTATGAATTAGAAGCCATTGCGTTAGTCGACTCAGGAGCCGATGTGAATTGTATTCAAGAAGGAATAATTCCTACTAAATACTATCACAAAACTACTGAAAGACTAAATGCTGCTAATGGAAGTAATTTAAGAGTAAATTATAAATTACCTAAAGTTCACATATGTCAAGATGGAGTTTGTTTTAAGACATCCTTTGTCTTAGTAAAAAATATAACAGACAGAGTAATTTTAGGATTACCTTTTCTCTATTTACTATATCCATTTAGTATTAATACTAACGGGATTTCTACTAAACCTTTAGGTCAACAAGTAAT
The DNA here is from genome assembly GCA_030159115.1 of Actinidia arguta var. hypoleuca. NCBI lineage: Eukaryota > Viridiplantae > Streptophyta > Magnoliopsida > Ericales > Actinidiaceae > Actinidia > Actinidia arguta. The sequence goes on along the minus strand of BRYE01000029.1, from coordinate 18,304,854 downwards.
GTTTAAATTCTTAAACAAACCTGAGTCTATCCAATTAAAGAGATTAAAAGACTTTTCTTTGTCTATTAACTTGGTTAATCTAAAAGAAAGTCAAATTAACTATCTTAAAGAAGAAGTTAAATATAAAAGAATTGAAGAATAATTAACCAGTAAACAACTTAGTCAAAAGATTGAGCAATTTAGAACTAAGTTAGAACAAGAAGTCTGTTCTACCCTACCTAGTGCCTTCTGGCATAGGAAGAGTCATATAGTCAGCCTACCTTATGTTAAGGACTTTACTGAAAGTAAAATACCAACTAAGTCTAGACCTATTCAAATGAATGCAGAACTCTTAGAAGTCTGTAAGTCAGAAATAAATGATTTATTAAAAAATAAAATCATAAGTAAAAGCAAGTCACCTTGGTCATGTTCAGCCTTTTATGTAAATAAAAGTTCTGAAATTGAACGAGGAGTTCCCAGATTAGTAATTAACTATAAACCATTAAATGAAGTCTTAGAATGGATTAGATATCCGATCCCTAATAAAAAAGACTTAATTAAAAGACTTAGTAATGCATGTGTATTCTCTAAATTTGATCTAAAGAGTGGATTCTGGCAGATCCAAATAAATCCTAATGATAGGTATAAGACTGCCTTTACCACACCCTTTGGTCACTACGAATGGAATGTGATGCCATTCGGGTTAAAGAATGCACCTAGTGAATTTCAAAACATAATGAATGAAATATTTAACCATTATAGTAAATTTTCAATTGTTTATATTGATGATGTTCTTTTATTCTCACAGTCTATAGAAGAACATTGGAAACATTTAAACATCTTCTTGGAAATAGTCAAACATAATGGTTTAGTTATCTCTTCATCAAAGATAGAGTTATTTAAAACCAGAGTTAGATTTTTAGGTTATCATATTCATCAGGGAACATTTATCCCAATTAACAGGTCAATTCTATTTGCGGATAAATTCCCAGATGAAATCACTGATAAAAACCAGTTACAGAGGTTCTTAGGATCCCTCAACTACATAGCAGAATTCTACAAAGACCTTAGGAAAAAGTGTCAACCCCTCTTCGAGAGATTGAAAGATAACCGTCCTCCTTGGTCTTCTATTCATACTGCTATAGTCAAAGAGTTAAAACAATATGTCAAGACCTTGCCCTGTCTTGGTATTCCTACTGAAAAGTCATTCAAAATTATTCAAACTGATGCCTCTGATGTTGGTTATGGAGGTATCCTCTTACAGAAAGTCACTTCCAGTTCTCCTGAACAAATCGTTCGTTTCCATTCAGGAACCTGGAATTCTGCACAAGTAAACTATAGTACTGTTAAAAAAGAGATTTTATCTATTGTACTATGTATTAGTAAATTTCAAGATGATATTTTGAATCAAAGATTCTTGGTCAGAGTCGATTGTAAAAGCGCAAAATACGTTTTACAAAAAGACGTTCAAAATATTGCTAGTAAGCAAATATTTGCTAGATGGCAAGCCATTTTAAGCATATTTGATTTTGATATTGAATATATTCCTGATTTTCTGACCAGGGAATTTTTACAGGGGAAGCCATAGCCATACACATGCCTTTTCCTTGTTCCTACCACAGAAATAAAATAACCAGTTACCGTAAAACCATTAAAACCCTTTGGGAAGAAGTTGATATTCTCCTTCAGCTCCCTGAATTTGATATATTAATACTAAGTCACTATGAAAGAATCTGTCAGCTCCACAGAGAGATTAGTTATTTAAAAAGTCATTTGATTACTCTTAGTTACTGCTAATTTCTCCATTTTCAGATGTCTTCCAGTAAGAAGGAATCGTCCAGCAAGAAACAGCTTTCTCTTGTTCCTCCTCTTACTTTAGTCAACAGATTTCAATCTCTTGGAACCATTCCAAGACAGTCATACTCCTCAGCCCTTGCTTCAGAGTCAACTAGTCAACTTCAAATGACCACCTTCAGGTCATCAAAGTCAGATTATGTCCAGAAACCCATAGTCCAGAACCTCTTCCACAGAGAACCAGTCCACAAAAACATCCATGATCCTATTGATCTGGTTAGTCATTTCTTCCCTCCTGGATGGCATTTCATTCCTCACCATCCAGATAAGTCAATTTCTTTTTATAAAGATATTCTATTAAAACATGAGTCAGTTGTTTTTAAACCTATTTTTGATAGAGTCAATAAAAATAAAATTATTTATCACTCATTATATATTCATAATATTGTGTCTCTTGATGAGTGGGGTCATCCTTCCTTGCTAAGAACACTCCCTGGTCATTCTCTCCAGTATAATTATTATGATTATATGGAGGCCTGGTTTAAAGTCATTCTTCACCAAAATGAGTCATTTACCCACTCATGGTTCTTCCAATTCGACCATAAGTTCAAGTCAGTCATTCCTTCATGGTTTTTAAGATGGTGGAATTATCATGGAGCAATTCCTGATATTCTTCCTGTTGAACTCATGGACCAAGTCAACTATTTTTCTTCCCAGTTCAAAATAAATGCTCACAATAGTCAATTCCCCATACTTCTTCTTTTTATAAGTAAATATAAAGTCCCTTGGATTTTCAAATGGCAATATAGTTTGTCCAACAACATTGTTGCCAGAATTCATTTTGTTAAATGGTGGGATATGTTCAAACATCCCCGAGTCATTGAGCAAGTTAAAACAGAGTTTCCAGTAAAGGTTCCAACCCCAGTCAAACCGATCACAACGGTTCCCATTCAACAGGTCCCCATGGACCCTTATCAGTCATCTAGGCAGATCCCAGCTGCTTCCTCACAGTCAAAATCCAAATCCAGCAGGCCTTCCTCCAGCAAGTCTAAAGGAAAGGCCCAATCTTCTAGTCCAACTAATGAAGACCTGCTCAAAATGTTCAGTCAATTTATCAAGGCCCAAGCCCAAGCCAAGGCAGAAGCCCAAAGTCCAAAGTCAGCAGAAGAGTCATCTGAAGATGTAGATCAAAAATCTGAAGCCTCAGTTGATTCCTCTAGTACAAGGCCCTACGCGTTCCAGTCACAAGATGCCCAGGACCCATTTGCTTAATTATTGAGGCTTCAATCACTACTGTCTATTAAAGTGACAGAAAAGCTGCCAAAATAATTATACAAATGAAAGTTACTATTCATCAACAGTCACAAGTCACTTCTCCAGCCGAAAGTAACCTTCAGTCACTATTCATCTACAGGGAAAAGCAGAAAGACAGAATAATTTCACCTTTCACTGTAGCACTTTACAAAAGTCACTTTTCCTTGGCTATTTAAACGAAGTTAAAATTCAGATGTAAGGGGCGGATTCCAGAACTCCTTCACTACTTCTCTCCTCCCTCCCCTAAAGTAAAATTCTCCCTTGTAACTGTTAAAGATGTTTATTATAGAAGTTTGCTCCTGCATCTTCTACTTTCAGTAAACTGTAAGTTAATTATTTCTTTAGTTACTTGTATTTGTTTAATTTTAATTCAAGTTTAATTTCAGTCATTATCTGTTCCATCTGTTCATCTAGTAACTACCCGAGTGAAGATGAAGATATTAAAATAGGATGTAATGATAATTGCTGCAAGTTAAATGTCATTACTAAACTTCAGGAAGAAGAAAATGTTTTAATAGAGTTAATTAGTAAGATAGAAAATGAAGAATTAAAACAGCAATACATTAGTAAACTTAGAAACTTATGGACTGATAGTAAACCTAAAAGTAGTAAACCAGTTATAAGTCTAAACGAAACTTTAGACAGATTTAAAAAAGATAAACATAAAGAAGTAACCCTACAGGATTTACAACAGGAAATAAATCTAGTTAAAAAAGAAATAAAAGATTTAAAGGTTAAAGATAAAAAATTAGAAGATGAAATAACAGTATTAAAAATTAATGATCAATTTACCAAGTTAAGAAAAACTGGTAATTCATCAGATGAGTCTTCTTCAGGCGAAAGTTAATTATTTCTTTAGTTACTTGTATTTGTTTAATTTTAATTCAAGTTTAATTTCAGTCATTATCTGTTCCATCTGTTCATATCTATTTCTTTCTGTATTCTGCTTCCGCTTTCATTGTCTTAAAATGGTATCAGAGCCAAATTCGATTGTTGAGTCAATTGATCAGTCACTTCCTTGCTCTCTTCTCTAAACCCTTGTTTTTGAGAAGTCTTTACCCAGTCAGAGTCCTCGACCCATTACTTTGTTAAAGCCACCTTGGAAGTAGCCACCCTACCTCTTGTCCCAGAACCCAGAGTAAGACCCGGCAGACGGAGCGTAAGACCAGGCAGTTTAGGGTATAGGGAGTCTATGTGCGGTATGTGTGAAACCAGCGTATGTGCTGAAAACATAGTAAATGAGTCAAGAACTTAGATTGAGTAAAATACTTTTAGAAAACTAGAGTCATGAGTCGATTGTTTAGAAGTAGCTCTTCAGTTAGCTCACGGTCTTCTTTGACAACTATACCAAATATAGTTAATGAAGAAGAACATGAATATCAAGATTTAGATATTGATTTAGGTAATTGGAACATACCTAAAATACCTATTAAACAAATACAAGTAACTAAAGAAATAATTAACTTACAGTACAGTTTACTGATTTACTGAAAGTAGAAGATGCAGGAGCAAACTTCTATAATAAACATCTTTAACAGCACCATCTTAAAAACCATGAAGGAATGACTGACTTGAACTTATGGTCGAATTGGAAGAACCATGAGTGGGTAAATGACTCATTTTGGTGAAGAATGACTTTAAAAATAGGATACCATTACTCTGAAGCAAGTAATGGTATCCTTACTGAAAGTAGATATTCATTTACCGCACATTGTCTATGTGCGGTATGTGTGAAACCAGCGTATGTGCTGAAAACATAGTAAATGAGTCAAGAACTTAGATTGAGTAAAATACTTTTAGAAAACTAGAGTCATGAGTCGATTGTTTAGAAGTAGCTCTTCAGTTAGCTCACGGTCTTCTTTGACAACTATACCAAATATAGTTAATGAAGAAGAACATGAATATCAAGATTTAGATATTGATTTAGGTAATTGGAACATACCTAAAATACCTATTAAACAAATTTATAAAACAAGTTTTTTACAGTCATCTTTTATTACAGATATGAAAGTAAAAACTGTTGAACAAGTCTACGCCTTAACTAAGGAATACGAGTCATGTAGTTTACTTAGTAAAGAGTCTATGAAAGAACATAGATCTAGAGGTCATAATTTTATTCACATAGGACTTGTCCAAGTCGCAGTAAAACCATTAACAATTAAAGGTAAAAATGCGTCTATAATCTTAGGATTAAGAGATGCCAGATTTAAAAATTTTAAAACTAGTCTTATGGGATTACTTGAAACAGGATTAAATGATGGACCAGTTCATTTTAACTGTTATCCTGATTTTACTCTAAGTCTTGGTGATCCGCATATTACTAAAGCAGTAACTTTAAATATTAAGACAACAGGAGCCTTCACAGAGATGTTAGAAGGAAGTCACACAGTAGCACTTATATATAGAATATATTATAAGTGTATGAAAACTAATTTAAATGCGCAAGCATTAATTAAAAGTCCAAATGGTCAAACCTTACTTATTAAAAGTAGTACTGATAATGCTAATATTAGAATTCCCAGACCAGTCATTTGGGAAGAAGTCACTCTTCCAGATAGTTGGTTATTAAACAATGAAAATTATCAGAAGAACGTAGTAAATGAAGCTGATGATTTAGATTTTATTCAACAAAATTCGGACGGAACAGTCAACATAAGCTTTAAAGATCTAAGAAGAAATACGCCTTCTAGACATAGCTTTGATAACAGAAGTACTACTGCCAGTTTAGGAAGTACTTCTAGAAAACATAGTAAAACTCCCTCTAGACATAGTATAGATGGAGAAAACATGTCACAAATTTATAAAAATGATATAGATTTTATTAACCCAGTAAATACTAAAACTAAATTAAAAGGAGTTGAGTCTTCTTCACAAATTAGTAAAGCTAGATACAGCAGACACCCTCCCTTTGGAAGTAAAGAGGAAGAGGAAGAAGTAGAGTCTTCCAACGAGTCACCTACACAGACAGACTTTGAAGTAAGCACACCAATTAACCCTCAGTTATTAACAATTAAAACTGAATTTAAATTTGACTTAGTAAAGCTTTATGATGAATTTAATTCAAAACATAACAAGTCAAAAAGAAAAGATTATAAAAATAATTATTCAGAAAGTAAAAGGAAAAGAATTCTACACTCTTGGCAGTCATTTATGAATGAAATAAGAAGTGAAATTAATTTCTTTGATTACTTAGAAAATTATTATAAAAAGATAAATACAATTACTAAAAGTAAATGGAAAACTAGTGATAATAAGGAAATTACATCTAGTCATCCTCCTTTAGAAACTATACATATAGAACATAAGGAGACAGTAATAAAAGCTTCACCTTTTAAGGTACCTAGTGATAATACTGAAATTAAGAAAGTCATAGAACAGAATAATTATACTAATCAATGCTTAAAAACTATTGGTAAACAATTAGATAAAATTGAAACCATAGTTGAAAGTCAGCCAGTAGAAAAACCTTCTACTAGTAAAAGTCTAGAAACGCCCATAGTTAAATTACCTAGTAACAGAAGCAAACTTGGATTAAATACTAGTAAGGATAAAAATCATATTAAAAAATTAGAAGAAATCTTCTCTAAGCTTGAAGCTAAGAAGGAAGAAAGCTCTTCTATACATGTTATTAATCAAGATGAACGCAAGTTATCTACAGAAGAATCTTCTACAGATACTTCAGACAGTGAAATTGCTAACCTAGAAAACCAATTTAATGTTAACAAATTAAAATATAATAACAAACCTAATAATGAGGTTTCAATTACAAAGAATTGGTATACACGTCCTAGTCCACCTGACCTTCAATTTGAAGAAAGGAACTTAGATAATCAATTCTCTGTTGAAGCTAAAAAATTATATGAGTGGAATATAGATGGTTTAAGTGAACATAATATTCTACAAAAATTACATCACATGTCAATGGTTGCAAATAGTTATCTTACGAACTACTTAGATTATTCTCAGTCAGACATTGTTGATCTTTTAGCATCAGGTTTTACAGGTATGCTAAAATCATGGTGGGATAAGTATCTCTCAGAAGAACTGCGAGAAAGCATTAAACATGCTGTCCAGTTAGATGAGAATAACTTTCCTATTTTTGATGAAAACATAGGATCAGGAATATCTGATGGAATTAACACATTAATTTATACAATTATTAAACATTTTATTGGAACACCTAGTGATATTCACTCTAGGATCCATGATCAACTCAGTAACCTAAGCTGCCCAACTCTTAGTGATTTTAGATGGTACAAAGATGTCTTTACATCTAGAGTCATGGTAAGGGATGATTGCACCGCCCCTTTCTGGAAAGAAAAATTTATTAATGGATTACCTAGTCTTTTTGCACATAAGATTAGAGATGTCCTTAGTCAACCTACAGGTCAAATAGAATACAATAAGTTAACATATGGAGATATCATTAGCACAATTCAAAAAGAAGGATTGCGAATGTGCATTGATATGAAAATTAGTAAACAAGCTAAAAGTGATAAACATAGAGCTAAATACGAGTTAGGAAACTTCTGCGAACAGTATGGTTTACCATCAGTCGCACCTAGTAAAAGAAATCGTATTAAAACATTTAAGCCATATAAGTCACATAAGAAAAATAAATATAAGACTAAACACTACAGCAAAGATAATAGTAATTTTTATAGTAAACCTAAGAGCAAACCATCCAGTAAGCCATATAAACATACTAAGTCTAGTAAAGAAGTTATCTGTCATAAATGTGGTAAGAAAGGTCATTATAAAAATGAATGTTGGTCAAAAGCTAAAATTAATAAACTACAGATATCAGAAGAAGATAAAAATAGGATATTTGAAATATTCAAATTAACTAATATAACTAGTTATGAGTCAGATAGGGATAAGTCTGATAGTCAACATAATTCTGGATCTAGTTCATCTAGTAACTACCCGAGTGAAGATGAAGATATTAAAATAGGATGTAATGATAATTGCTGCAAGTTAAATGTCATTACTAAACTTCAGGAAGAAGAAAATGTTTTAATAGAGTTAATTAGTAAGATAGAAAATGAAGAATTAAAACAGCAATACATTAGTAAACTTAGAAACTTATGGACTGATAGTAAACCTAAAAGTAGTAAACCAGTTATAAGTCTAAACGAAACTTTAGACAGATTTAAAAAAGATAAACATAAAGAAGTAACCCTACAGGATTTACAACAGGAAATAAATCTAGTTAAAAAAGAAATAAAAGATTTAAAGGTTAAAGATAAAAAATTAGAAGATGAAATAACAGTATTAAAAATTAATGATCAATTTACCAAGTTAAGAAAAACTGGTAATTCATCAGATGAGTCTTCTTCAGGCGAATCGGAGAAAAGTAAACCTCTAAGTCAAGATAGTAGTAGGTTAAATACAATTAAAAAACTTAATATACAAAAATGGCAGGTTAAAGTTAAATTGATAATTAATAACTATGAATTAGAAGCCATTGCGTTAGTCGACTCAGGAGCCGATGTGAATTGTATTCAAGAAGGAATAATTCCTACTAAATACTATCACAAAACTACTGAAAGACTAAATGCTGCTAATGGAAGTAATTTAAGAGTAAATTATAAATTACCTAAAGTTCACATATGTCAAGATGGAGTTTGTTTTAAGACATCCTTTGTCTTAGTAAAAAATATAACAGACAGAGTAATTTTAGGATTACCTTTTCTCTATTTACTATATCCATTTAGTATTAATACTAACGGGATTTCTACTAAACCTTTAGGTCAACAAGTAATGTTTAAATTCTTAAACAAACCTGAGTCTATCCAATTAAAGAGATTAAAAGACTTTTCTTTGTCTATTAACTTGGTTAATCTAAAAGAAAGTCAAATTAACTATCTTAAAGAAGAAGTTAAATATAAAAGAATTGAAGAACAATTAACCAGTAAACAACTTAGTCAAAAGATTGAGCAATTTAGAACTAAGTTAGAACAAGAAGTCTGTTCTACCCTACCTAGTGCCTTCTGGCATAGGAAGAGTCATATAGTCAGCCTACCTTATGTTAAGGACTTTACTGAAAGTAAAATACCAACTAAGTCTAGACCTATTCAAATGAATGCAGAACTCTTAGAAGTCTGTAAGTCAGAAATAAATGATTTATTAAAAAATAAAATCATAAGTAAAAGCAAGTCACCTTGGTCATGTTCAGCCTTTTATGTAAATAAAAGTTCTGAAATTGAACGAGGAGTTCCCAGATTAGTAATTAACTATAAACCATTAAATGAAGTCTTAGAATGGATTAGATATCCGATCCCTAATAAAAAAGACTTAATTAAAAGACTTAGTAATGCATGTGTATTCTCTAAATTTGATCTAAAGAGTGGATTCTGGCAGATCCAAATAAATCCTAATGATAGGTATAAGACTGCCTTTACCACACCCTTTGGTCACTACGAATGGAATGTGATGCCATTCGGGTTAAAGAATGCACCTAGTGAATTTCAAAACATAATGAATGAAATATTTAACCATTATAGTAAATTTTCAATTGTTTATATTGATGATGTTCTTTTATTCTCACAGTCTATAGAAGAACATTGGAAACATTTAAACATCTTCTTGGAAATAGTCAAACATAATGGTTTAGTTATCTCTTCATCAAAGATAGAGTTATTTAAAACCAGAGTTAGATTTTTAGGTTATCATATTCATCAGGGAACATTTATCCCAATTAACAGGTCAATTCTATTTGCGGATAAATTCCCAGATGAAATCACTGATAAAAACCAGTTACAGAGGTTCTTAGGATCCCTCAACTACATAGCAGAATTCTACAAAGACCTTAGGAAAAAGTGTCAACCCCTCTTCGAGAGATTGAAAGATAACCCTCCTCCTTGGTCTTCTATTCATACTGCTATAGTCAAAGAGTTAAAACAATATGTCAAGACCTTGCCCTGTCTTGGTATTCCTACTGAAAAGTCATTCAAAATTATTCAAACTGATGCCTCTGATGTTGGTTATGGAGGTATCCTCTTACAGAAAGTCACTTCCAGTTCTCCTGAACAAATCGTTCGTTTCCATTCAGGAACCTGGAATTCTGCACAAGTAAACTATAGTACTGTTAAAAAAGAGATTTTATCTATTGTACTATGTATTAGTAAATTTCAAGATGATATTTTGAATCAAAGATTCTTGGTCAGAGTCGATTGTAAAAGCGCAAAATACGTTTTACAAAAAGACGTTCAAAATATTGCTAGTAAGCAAATATTTGCTAGATGGCAAGCCATTTTAAGCATATTTGATTTTGATATTGAATATATTAAAGGAAGTCAAAATTCTATTCCTGATTTTCTGACCAGGGAATTTTTACAGGGGAAGCCATAGCCATACACATGCCTTTTCCTTGTTCCTACCACAGAAATAAAATAACCAGTTACCGTAAAACCATTAAAACCCTTTGGGAAGAAGTTGATATTCTCCTTCAGCTCCCTGAATTTGATATATTAATACTAAGTCACTATGAAAGAATCTGTCAGCTCCACAGAGAGATTAGTTATTTAAAAAGTCATTTGATTACTCTTAGTTACTGCTAATTTCTCCATTTTCAGATGTCTTCCAGTAAGAAGGAATCGTCCAGCAAGAAACAGCTTTCTCTTGTTCCTCCTCTTACTTTAGTCAACAGATTTCAATCTCTTGGAACCATTCCAAGACAGTCATACTCCTCAGCCCTTGCTTCAGAGTCAACTAGTCAACTTCAAATGACCACCTTCAGGTCATCAAAGTCAGATTATGTCCAGAAACCCATAGTCCAGAACCTCTTCCACAGAGAACCAGTCCACAAAAACATCCATGATCCTATTGATCTGGTTAGTCATTTCTTCCCTCCTGGATGGCATTTCATTCCTCACCATCCAGATAAGTCAATTTCTTTTTATAAAGATATTCTATTAAAACATGAGTCAGTTGTTTTTAAACCTATTTTTGATAGAGTCAATAAAAATAAAATTATTTATCACTCATTATATATTCATAATATTGTGTCTCTTGATGAGTGGGGTCATCCTTCCTTGCTAAGAACACTCCCTGGTCATTCTCTCCAGTATAATTATTATGATTATATGGAGGCCTGGTTTAAAGTCATTCTTCACCAAAATGAGTCATTTACCCACTCATGGTTCTTCCAATTCGACCATAAGTTCAAGTCAGTCATTCCTTCATGGTTTTTAAGATGGTGGAATTATCATGGAGCAATTCCTGATATTCTTCCTGTTGAACTCATGGACCAAGTCAACTATTTTTCTTCCCAGTTCAAAATAAATGCTCACAATAGTCAATTCCCCATACTTCTTCTTTTTATAAGTAAATATAAAGTCCCTTGGATTTTCAAATGGCAATATAGTTTGTCCAACAACATTGTTGCCAGAATTCATTTTGTTAAATGGTGGGATATGTTCAAACATCCCCGAGTCATTGAGCAAGTTAAAACAGAGTTTCCAGTAAAGGTTCCAACCCCAGTCAAACCGATCACAACGGTTCCCATTCAACAGGTCCCCATGGACCCTTATCAGTCATCTAGGCAGATCCCAGCTGCTTCCTCACAGTCAAAATCCAAATCCAGCAGGCCTTCCTCCAGCAAGTCTAAAGGAAAGGCCCAATCTTCTAGTCCAACTAATGAAGACCTGCTCAAAATGTTCAGTCAATTTATCAAGGCCCAAGCCCAAGCCAAGGCAGAAGCCCAAAGTCCAAAGTCAGCAGAAGAGTCATCTGAAGATGAAGATCAAAAATCTGAAGCCTCAGTTGATTCCTCTAGTACAAGGCCCTACGCGTTCCAGTCACAAGATGCCCAGGACCCATTTGCTTAATTATTGAGGCTTCAATCACTACTGTCTATTAAAGTGACAGAAAAGTTGCCAAAATAATTATACAAATGAAAGTTACTATTCATCAACAGTCACAAGTCACTTCTCCAGCCGAAAGTAACCTTCAGTCACTATTCATCTACAGGGAAAAGCAGAAAGACAGAATAATTTCACCTTTCACTGTAGCACTTTACAAAAGTCACTTTTCCTTGGCTATTTAAACGAAGTTAAAATTCAGATGTAAGGGTCGGATTCCAGAACTCCTTCACTACTTCTCTCCTCCCTCCCCTAAAGTAAAATTCTCCCTTGTAACTGTTAAAGATGTTTATTATAGAAGTTTGCTCCTGCATCTTCTACTTTCAGTAAATCAGTAAACTGTACTGTAAGTTAATTATTTCTTTAGTTACTTGTATTTGTTTAATTTTAATTCAAGTTTAATTTCAGTCATTATCTGTTCCATCTGTTCATATCTATTTCTTTCTGTATTCTGCTTCCGCTTTCATTGTCTTAAAATGGTATCAAAGCCAGCGTATATGTGCGGTATGTGTCTTCAGGCGAATCGGAGAAAAGTAAACCTCTAAGTCAAGATAGTAGTAGGTTAAATACAATTAAAAAACTTAATATACAAAAATGGCAGGTTAAAGTTAAATTGATAATTAATAACTATGAATTAGAAGCCATTGCGTTAGTCGACTCAGGAGCCGATGTGAATTGTATTCAAGAAGGAATAATTCCTACTAAATACTATCACAAAACTACTGAAAGACTAAATGCTGCTAATGGAAGTAATTTAAGAGTAAATTATAAATTACCTAAAGTTCCTCCAGCAAGTCTAAAGGAAAGGCCCAATCTTCTAGTCCAACTAATGAAGACCTGCTCAAAATGTTCAGTCAATTTATCAAGGCCCAAGCCCAAGCCAAGGCAGAAGCCCAAAGTCCAAAGTCAGCAGAAGAGTCATCTGAAGATGAAGATCAAAAATCTGAAGCCTCAGTTGATTCCTCTAGTACAAGGCCCTACGCGTTCCAGTCACAAGATGCCCAGGACCCATTTGCTTAATTATTGAGGCTTCAATCACTACTGTCTATTAAAGTGACAGAAAAGCTGCCAAAATAATTATACAAATGAAAGTTACTATTCATCAACAGTCACAAGTCACTTCTCCAGCCGAAAGTAACCTTCAGTCACTATTCATCTACAGGGAAAAGCAGAAAGACAGAATAATTTCACCTTTCACTGTAGCACTTTACAAAAGTCACTTTTCCTTGGCTATTTAAACGAAGTTAAAATTCAGATGTAGGGGGCGGATTCCAGAACTCCTTCACTACTTCTCTCCTCCCTCCCCTAAAGTAAAATTCTCCCTTGTAACTGTTAAAGATGTTTATTATAGAAGTTTGCTCCTGCATCTTCTACTTTCAGTAAACTGTAAGTTAATTATTTCTTTAGTTACTTGTATTTGTTTAATTTTAATTCAAGTTTAATTTCAGTCATTATCTGTTCCATCTGTTCATATCTATTTCTTTCTGTATTCTGCTTCCGCTTTCATTGTCTTAAAATAGTATTTCATTGTCTTCAGAGTAATGGTATCTACTGCTTTTCCCAAGTTTGCTTCCGCTTTCTTGCTTCAGAGTCCTCGACCCATTACTTTGTTAAAGCCACCTTGGAAGTAGCCACCCTACCTCTTGTCCCAGAACCCAGAGTAAGACCCGGCAGACGGAGCGTAAGACCAGGCAGTTTAGGGTATAGGGAGTCTATGTGCGGTATGTGTGAAACCAGCGTATGTGCTGAAAACATAGTAAATGAGTCAAGAACTTAGATTGAGTAAAATACTTTTAGAAAACTAGAGTCATGAGTCGATTGTTTAGAAGTAGCTCTTCAGTTAGCTCACGGTCTTCTTTGACAACTATACCAAATATAGTTAATGAAGAAGAACATGAATATCAAGATTTAGATATTGATTTAGGTAATTGGAACATACCTAAAATACCTATTAAACAAATTTATAAAACAAGTTTTTTACAGTCATCTTTTATTACAGATATGAAAGTAAAAACTGTTGAACAAGTCTACGCCTTAACTAAGGAATACGAGTCATGTAGTTTACTTAGTAAAGAGTCTATGAAAGAACATAGATCTAGAGGTCATAATTTTATTCACATAGGACTTGTCCAAGTCGCAGTAAAACCATTAACAATTAAAGGTAAAAATGCGTCTATAATCTTAGGATTAAGAGATGCCAGATTTAAAAATTTTAAAACTAGTCTTATGGGATTACTTGAAACAGGATTAAATGATGGACCAGTTCATTTTAACTGTTATCCTGATTTTACTCTAAGTCTTGGTGATCCGCATATTACTAAAGCAGTAACTTTAAATATTAAGACAACAGGAGCCTTCACAGAGATGTTAGAAGGAAGTCACACAGTAGCACTTATATATAGAATATATTATAAGTGTATGAAAACTAATTTAAATGCGCAAGCATTAATTAAAAGTCCAAATGGTCAAACCTTACTTATTAAAAGTAGTACTGATAATGCTAATATTAGAATTCCCAGACCAGTCATTTGGGAAGAAGTCACTCTTCCAGATAGTTGGTTATTAAACAATGAAAATTATCAGAAGAACGTAGTAAATGAAGCTGATGATTTAGATTTTATTCAACAAAATTCGGACGGAACAGTCAACATAAGCTTTAAAGATCTAAGAAGAAATACGCCTTCTAGACATAGCTTTGATAACAGAAGTACTACTGCCAGTTTAGGAAGTACTTCTAGAAAACATAGTAAAACTCCCTCTAGACATAGTATAGATGGAGAAAACATGTCACAAATTTATAAAAATGATATAGATTTTATTAACCCAGTAAATACTAAAACTAAATTAAAAGGAGTTGAGTCTTCTTCACAAATTAGTAAAGCTAGATACAGCAGACACCCTCCCTTTGGAAGTAAAGAGGAAGAGGAAGAAGTAGAGTCTTCCAACGAGTCACCTACACAGACAGACTTTGAAGTAAGCACACCAATTAACCCTCAGTTATTAACAATTAAAACTGAATTTAAATTTGACTTAGTAAAGCTTTATGATGAATTTAATTCAAAACATAACAAGTCAAAAAGAAAAGATTATAAAAATAATTATTCAGAAAGTAAAAGGAAAAGAATTCTACACTCTTGGCAGTCATTTATGAATGAAATAAGAAGTGAAATTAATTTCTTTGATTACTTAGAAAATTATTATAAAAAGGTAAATACAATTACTAAAAGTAAATGGAAAACTAGTGATAATAAGGAAATTACATCTAGTCATCCTCCTTTAGAAACTATACATATAGAACATAAGGAGACAGTAATAAAAGCTTCACCTTTTAAGGTACCTAGTGATAATACTGAAATTAAGAAAGTCATAGAACAGAATAATTATACTAATCAATGCTTAAAAACTATTGGTAAACAATTAGATAAAATTGAAACCATAGTTGAAAGTCAGCCAGTAGAAAAACCTTCTACTAGTAAAAGTCTAGAAACGCCCATAGTTAAATTACCTAGTAACAGAAGCAAACTTGGATTAAATACTAGTAAGGATAAAAATCATATTAAAAAATTAGAAGAAATCTTCTCTAAGCTTGAAGCTAAGAAGGAAGAAAGCTCTTCTATACATGTTATTAATCAAGATGAACGCAAGTTATCTACAGAAGAATCTTCTACAGATACTTCAGACAGTGAAATTGCTAACCTAGAAAACCAATTTAATGTTAACAAATTAAAATATAATAACAAACCTAATAATGAGGTTTCAATTACAAAGAATTGGTATACACGTCCTAGTCCACCTGACCTTCAATTTGAAGAAAGGAACTTAGATAATCAATTCTCTGTTGAAGCTAAAAAATTATATGAGTGGAATATAGATGGTTTAAGTGAACATAATATTCTACAAAAATTACATCACATGTCAATGGTTGCAAATAGTTATCTTACGAACTACTTAGATTATTCTCAGTCAGACATTGTTGATCTTTTAGCATCAGGTTTTACAGGTATGCTAAAATCATGGTGGGATAAGTATCTCTCAGAAGAACTGCGAGAAAGCATTAAACATGCTGTCCAGTTAGATGAGAATAACTTTCCTATTTTTGATGAAAACATAGGATCAGGAATATCTGATGGAATTAACACATTAATTTATACAATTATTAAACATTTTATTGGAACACCTAGTGATATTCACTCTAGGATCCATGATCAACTCAGTAACCTAAGCTGCCCAACTCTTAGTGATTTTAGATGGTACAAAGATGTCTTTACATCTAGAGTCATGGTAAGGGATGATTGCACCGCCCCTTTCTGGAAAGAAAAATTTATTAATGGATTACCTAGTCTTTTTGCACATAAGATTAGAGATGTCCTTAGTCAACCTACAGGTCAAATAGAATACAATAAGTTAACATATGGAGATATCATTAGCACAATTCAAAAAGAAGGATTGCGAATGTGCATTGATATGAAAATTAGTAAACAAGCTAAAAGTGATAAACATAGAGCTAAATACGAGTTAGGAAACTTCTGCGAACAGTATGGTTTACCATCAGTCGCACCTAGTAAAAGAAATCGTATTAAAACATTTAAGCCATATAAGTCACATAAGAAAAATAAATATAAGACTAAACACTACAGCAAAGATAATAGTAATTTTTATAGTAAACCTAAGAGCAAACCATCCAGTAAGCCATATAAACATACTAAGTCTAGTAAAGAAGTTATCTGTCATAAATGTGGTAAGAAAGGTCATTATAAAAATGAATGTTGGTCAAAAGCTAAAATTAATAAACTACAGATATCAGAAGAAGATAAAAATAGGATATTTGAAATATTCAAATTAACTAATATAACTAGTTATGAGTCAGATAGGGATAAGTCTGATAGTCAACATAATTCTGGATCTAGTTCATCTAGTAACTACCCGAGTGAAGATGAAGATATTAAAATAGGATGTAATGATAATTGCTGCAAGTTAAATGTCATTACTAAACTTCAGGAAGAAGAAAATGTTTTAATAGAGTTAATTAGTAAGATAGAAAATGAAGAATTAAAACAGCAATACATTAGTAAACTTAGAAACTTATGGACTGATAGTAAACCTAAAAGTAGTAAACCAGTTATAAGTCTAAACGAAACTTTAGACAGATTTAAAAAAGATAAACATAAAGAAGTAACCCTACAGGATTTACAACAGGAAATAAATCTAGTTAAAAAAGAAATAAAAGATTTAAAGGTTAAAGATAAAAAATTAGAAGATGAAATAACAGTATTAAAAATTAATGATCAATTTACCAAGTTAAGAAAAACTGGTAATTCATCAGATGAGTCTTCTTCAGGCGAATCGGAGAAAAGTAAACCTCTAAGTCAAGATAGTAGTAGGTTAAATACAATTAAAAAACTTAATATACAAAAATGGCAGGTTAAAGTTAAATTGATAATTAATAACTATGAATTAGAAGCCATTGCGTTAGTCGACTCAGGAGCCGATGTGAATTGTATTCAAGAAGGAATAATTCCTACTAAATACTATCACAAAACTACTGAAAGACTAAATGCTGCTAATGGAAGTAATTTAAGAGTAAATTATAAATTACCTAAAGTTCACATATGTCAAGATGGAGTTTGTTTTAAGACATCCTTTGTCTTAGTAAAAAATATAACAGACAGAGTAATTTTAGGATTACCTTTTCTCTATTTACTATATCCATTTAGTATTAATACTAACGGGATTTCTACTAAACCTTTAGGTCAACAAGTAATGTTTAAATTCTTAAACAAACCTGAGTCTATCCAATTAAAGAGATTAAAAGACTTTTCTTTGTCTATTAACTTGGTTAATCTAAAAGAAAGTCAAATTAACTATCTTAAAGAAGAAGTTAAATATAAAAGAATTGAAGAACAATTAACCAGTAAACAACTTAGTCAAAAGATTGAGCAATTTAGAACTAAGTTAGAACAAGAAGTCTGTTCTACCCTACCTAGTGCCTTCTGGCATAGGAAGAGTCATATAGTCAGCCTACCTTATGTTAAGGACTTTACTGAAAGTAAAATACCAACTAAGTCTAGACCTATTCAAATGAATGCAGAACTCTTAGAAGTCTGTAAGTCAGAAATAAATGATTTATTAAAAAATAAAATCATAAGTAAAAGCAAGTCACCTTGGTCATGTTCAGCCTTTTATGTAAATAAAAGTTCTGAAATTGAACGAGGAGTTCCCAGATTAGTAATTAACTATAAACCATTAAATGAAGTCTTAGAATGGATTAGATATCCGATCCCTAATAAAAAAGACTTAATTAAAAGACTTAGTAATGCATGTGTATTCTCTAAATTTGATCTAAAGAGTGGATTCTGGCAGATCCAAATAAATCCTAATGATAGGTATAAGACTGCCTTTACCACACCCTTTGGTCACTACGAATGGAATGTGATGCCATTCGGGTTAAAGAATGCACCTAGTGAATTTCAAAACATAATGAATGAAATATTTAACCATTATAGTAAATTTTCAATTGTTTATATTGATGATGTTCTTTTATTCTCACAGTCTATAGAAGAACATTGGAAACATTTAAACATCTTCTTGGAAATAGTCAAACATAATGGTTTAGTTATCTCTTCATCAAAGATAGAGTTATTTAAAACCAGAGTTAGATTTTTAGGTTATCATATTCATCAGGGAACATTTATCCCAATTAACAGGTCAATTCTATTTGCGGATAAATTCCCAGATGAAATCACTGATAAAAACCAGTTACAGAGGTTCTTAGGATCCCTCAACTACATAGCAGAATTCTACAAAGACCTTAGGAAAAAGTGTCAACCCCTCTTCGAGAGATTGAAAGATAACCCTCCTCCTTGGTCTTCTATTCATACTGCTATAGTCAAAGAGTTAAAACAATATGTCAAGACCTTGCCCTGTCTTGGTATTCCTACTGAAAAGTCATTCAAAATTATTCAAACTGATGCCTCTGATGTTGGTTATGGAGGTATCCTCTTACAGAAAGTCACTTCCAGTTCTCCTGAACAAATCGTTCGTTTCCATTCAGGAACCTGGAATTCTGCACAAGTAAACTATAGTACTGTTAAAAAAGAGATTTTATCTATTGTACTATGTATTAGTAAATTTCAAGATGATATTTTGAATCAAAGATTCTTGGTCAGAGTCGATTGTAAAAGCGCAAAATACGTTTTACAAAAAGACGTTCAAAATATTGCTAGTAAGCAAATATTTGCTAGATGGCAAGCCATTTTAAGCATATTTGATTTTGATATTGAATATATTAAAGGAAGTCAAAATTCTATTCCTGATTTTCTGACCAGGGAATTTTTACAGGGGAAGCCATAGCCATACACATGCCTTTTCCTTGTTCCTACCACAGAAATAAAATAACCAGTTACCGTAAAACCATTAAAACCCTTTGGGAAGAAGTTGATATTCTCCTTCAGCTCCCTGAATTTGATATATTAATACTAAGTCACTATGAAAGAATCTGTCAGCTCCACAGAGAGATTAGTTATTTAAAAAGTCATTTGATTACTCTTAGTTACTGCTAATTTCTCCATTTTCAGATGTCTTCCAGTAAGAAGGAATCGTCCAGCAAGAAACAGCTTTCTCTTGTTCCTCCTCTTACTTTAGTCAACAGATTTCAATCTCTTGGAACCATTCCAAGACAGTCATACTCCTCAGCCCTTGCTTCAGAGTCAACTAGTCAACTTCAAATGACCACCTTCAGGTCATCAAAGTCAGATTATGTCCAGAAACCCATAGTCCAGAACCTCTTCCACAGAGAACCAGTCCACAAAAACATCCATGATCCTATTGATCTGGTTAGTCATTTCTTCCCTCCTGGATGGCATTTCATTCCTCACCATCCAGATAAGTCAATTTCTTTTTATAAAGATATTCTATTAAAACATGAGTCAGTTGTTTTTAAACCTATTTTTGATAGAGTCAATAAAAATAAAATTATTTATCACTCATTATATATTCATAATATTGTGTCTCTTGATGAGTGGGGTCATCCTTCCTTGCTAAGAACACTCCCTGGTCATTCTCTCCAGTATAATTATTATGATTATATGGAGGCCTGGTTTAAAGTCATTCTTCACCAAAATGAGTCATTTACCCACTCATGGTTCTTCCAATTCGACCATAAGTTCAAGTCAGTCATTCCTTCATGGTTTTTAAGATGGTGGAATTATCATGGAGCAATTCCTGATATTCTTCCTGTTGAACTCATGGACCAAGTCAACTATTTTTCTTCCCAGTTCAAAATAAATGCTCACAATAGTCAATTCCCCATACTTCTTCTTTTTATAAGTAAATATAAAGTCCCTTGGATTTTCAAATGGCAATATAGTTTGTCCAACAACATTGTTGCCAGAATTCATTTTGTTAAATGGTGGGATATGTTCAAACATCCCCGAGTCATTGAGCAAGTTAAAACAGAGTTTCCAGTAAAGGTTCCAACCCCAGTCAAACCGATCACAACGGTTCCCATTCAACAGGTCCCCATGGACCCTTATCAGTCATCTAGGCAGATCCCAGCTGCTTCCTCACAGTCAAAATCCAAATCCAGCAGGCCTTCCTCCAGCAAGTCTAAAGGAAAGGCCCAATCTTCTAGTCCAACTAATGAAGACCTGCTCAAAATGTTCAGTCAATTTATCAAGGCCCAAGCCCAAGCCAAGGCAGAAGCCCAAAGTCCAAAGTCAGCAGAAGAGTCATCTGAAGATGTAGATCAAAAATCTGAAGCCTCAGTTGATTCCTCTAGTACAAGGCCCTACGCGTTCCAGTCACAAGATGCCCAGGACCCATTTGCTTAATTATTGAGGCTTCAATCACTACTGTCTATTAAATTGACAGAAAAGCTGCCAAAATAATTATACAAATGAAAGTTACTATTCATCAACAGTCACAAGTCACTTCTCCAGCCGAAAGTAACCTTCAGTCACTATTCATCTACAGGGAAAAGCAGAAAGACAGAATAATTTCACCTTTCACTGTAGCACTTTACAAAAGTCACTTTTCCTTGGCTATTTAAACGAAGTTAAAATTCAGATGTAAAGGTCGGATTCCAGAACTCCTTCACTACTTCTCTCCTCCCTCCCCTAAAGTAAAATTCTCCCTTGTAACTGTTAAAGATGTTTATTATAGAAGTTTGCTCCTGCATCTTCTACTTTCAGTAAATCAGTAAACTGTACTGTAAGTTAATTATTTCTTTAGTTACTTGTATTTGTTTAATTTTAATTCAAGTTTAATTTCAGTCATTATCTGTTCCATCTGTTCATATCTATTTCTTTCTGTATTCTGCTTCAGCTTTCATTGTCTTAAAATGGGTCGCACTAGGTAGGGTAGAACAGACTAGGTAGGGTAGAACAGACTTCTTGTTCTAACTTAGTTCTAAATTGCTCAATCTTTTGACTAAGTTGTTTACTGGTTAATTGTTCTTCAATTCTTTTATATTTAACTTCTTCTTTAAGATAGTTAATTTGACTTTCTTTTAGATTAACCAAGTTAATAGACAAAGAAAAGTCTTTTAATCTCTTTAATTGGATAGACTCAGGTTTGTTTAAGAATTTAAACATTACTTGTTGACCTAAAGGTTTAGTAGAAATCCCGTTAGTATTAATACTAAATGGATATAGTAAATAGAGAAAAGGTAATCCTAAAATTACTCTGTCTGTTATATTTTTTACTAAGACAAAGGATGTCTTAAAACAAACTCCATCTTGACATATGTGAACTTTAGGTAATTTATAATTTACTCTTAAATTACTTCCATTAGCAGCATTTAGTCTTTCAGTAGTTTTGTGATAGTATTTAGTAGGGAACACCTAGTGATATTCACTCTAGGATCCATGATCAACTCAGTAACCTAAGCTGCCCAACTCTTAGTGATTTTAGATGGTACAAAGATGTCTTTACATCTAGAGTCATGGTAAGGGATGATTGCACCGCCCCTTTCTGGAAAGAAAAATTTATTAATGGATTACCTAGTCTTTTTGCACATAAGATTAGAGATGTCCTTAGTCAACCTACAGGTCAAATAGAATACAATAAGTTAACATATGGAGATATCATTAGCACAATTCAAAAAGAAGGATTGCGAATGTGCATTGATATGAAAATTAGTAAACAAGCTAAAAGTGATAAACATAGAGCTAAATACGAGTTAGGAAACTTCTGCGAACAGTATGGTTTACCATCAGTCGCACCTAGTAAAAGAAATCGTATTAAAACATTTAAGCCATATAAGTCACATAAGAAAAATAAATATAAGACTAAACACTACAGCAAAGATAATAGTAATTTTTATAGTAAACCTAAGAGCAAACCATCCAGTAAGCCATATAAACTTGAATTAAAATTAAACAAATACAAGTAACTAAAGAAATAATTAACTTACAGTTTACTGAAAGTAGAAGATGCAGGAGCAAACTTCTATAATAAACATCTTTAACAGTTACAAGGGAGAATTTTACTTTAGGGGAGGGAGGAGAGAAGTAGTGAAGGAGTTCTGGAATCCGCCCCTTACATCTGAATTTTAACTTCGTTTAAATAGCCAAGGAAAAGTGACTTTTGTAAAGTGCTACAGTGAAAGGTGAAATTATTCTGTCTTTCTGCTTTTCCCTGTAGATGAATAGTGACTGAAGGTTACTTTCGGCTGGAGAAGTGACTTGTGACTGTTGATGAATAGTAACTTTCATTTGTATAATTATTTTGGCAGCTTTTCTGTCACTTTAATAGACAGTAGTGATTGAAGCCTCAATAATTAAGCAAATGGGTCCTGGGCATCTTGTGACTGGAACGCGTAGGGCCTTGTACTAGAGGAATCAACTGAGGCTTCAGATTTTTGATCTACATCTTCAGATGACTCTTCTGCTGACTTTGGACTTTGGGCTTCTGCCTTGGCTTGGGCTTGGGCCTTGATAAATTGACTGAACATTTTGAGCAGGTCTTCATTAGTTGGACTAGAAGATTGGGCCTTTCCTTTAGACTTGCTGGAGGAAGGCCTGCTGGATTTGGATTTTGACTGTGAGGAAGCAGCTGGGATCTGCCTAGATGACTGATAAGGGTCCATGGGGACCTGTTGAATGGGAACCGTTGTGATCGGTTTGACTGGGGTTGGAACCTTTACTGGAAACTCTGTTTTAACTTGCTCAATGACTCGGGGATGTTTGAACATATCCCACCATTTAACAAAATGAATTCTGGCAACAATGTTGTTGGACAAACTATATTGCCATTTGAAAATCCAAGGGACTTTATATTTACTTATAAAAAGAAGAAGTATGGGGAATTGACTATTGTGAGCATTTATTTTGAACTGGGAAGAAAAATAGTTGACTTGGTCCATGAGTTCAACAGGAAGAATATCAGGAATTGCTCCATGATAATTCCACCATCTTAAAAACCATGAAGGAATGACTGACTTGAACTTATGGTCGAATTGGAAGAACCATGAGTGGGTAAATGACTCATTTTGGTGAAGAATGACTTTAAACCAGGCCTCCATATAATCATAATAATTATACTGGAGAGAATGACCAGGGAGTGTTCTTAGCAAGGAAGGATGACCCCACTCATCAAGAGACACAATATTATGAATATATAATGAGTGATAAATAATTTTATTTTTATTGACTCTATCAAAAATAGGTTTAAAAACAACTGACTCATGTTTTAATAGAATATCTTTATAAAAAGAAATTGACTTATCTGGATGGTGAGGAATGAAATGCCATCCAGGAGGGAAGAAATGACTAACCAGATCAATAGGATCATGGATGTTTTTGTGGACTGGTTCTCTGTGGAAGAGGTTCTGGACTATGGGTTTCTGGACATAATCTGACTTTGATGACCTGAAGGTGGTCATTTGAAGTTGACTAGTTGACTCTGAAGCAAGGGCTGAGGAGTATGACTGTCTTGGAATGGTTCCAAGAGATTGAAATCTGTTGACTAAAGTAAGAGGAGGAACAAGAGAAAGCTGTTTCTTGCTGGACGATTCCTTCTTACTGGAAGACATCTGAAAATGGAGAAATTAGCAGTAACTAAGAGTAATCAAATGACTTTTTAAATAACTAATCTCTCTGTGGAGCTGACAGATTCTTTCATAGTGACTTAGTATTAATATATCAAATTCAGGGAGCTGAAGGAGAATATCAACTTCTTCCCAAAGGGTTTTAATGGTTTTACGGTAACTGGTTATTTTATTTCTGTGGTAGGAACAAGGAAAAGGCATGTGTATGGCTATGGCTTCCCCTGTAAAAATTCCCTGGTCAGAAAATCAGGAATAGAATTTTGACTTCCTTTAATATATTCAATATCAAAATCAAATATGCTTAAAATGGCTTGCCATCTAGCAAATATTTGCTTACTAGCAATATTTTGAACGTCTTTTTGTAAAACGTATTTTGCGCTTTTACAATCGACTCTGACCAAGAATCTTTGATTCAAAATATCATCTTGAAATTTACTAATACATAGTACAATAGATAAAATCTCTTTTTTAACAGTACTATAGTTTACTTGTGCAGAATTCCAGGTTCCTGAATGGAAACGAACGATTTGTTCAGGAGAACTGGAAGTGACTTTCTGTAAGAGGATACCTCCATAACCAACATCAGAGGCATCAGTTTGAATAATTTTGAATGACTTTTCAGTAGGAATACCAAGACAGGGCAAGGTCTTGACATATTGTTTTAACTCTTTGACTATAGCAGTATGAATAGAAGACCAAGGAGGAGGGTTATCTTTCAATCTCTCGAAGAGGGGTTGACACTTTTTCCTAAGGTCTTTGTAGAATTCTGCTATGTAGTTGAGGGATCCTAAGAACCTCTGTAACTGGTTTTTATCAGTGATTTCATCTGGGAATTTATCCGCAAATAGAATTGACCTGTTAATTGGGATAAATGTTCCCTGATGAATATGATAACCTAAAAATCTAACTCTGGTTTTAAATAACTCTATCTTTGATGAAGAGATAACTAAACCATTATGTTTGACTATTTCCAAGAAGATGTTTAAATGTTTCCAATGTTCTTCTATAGACTGTGAGAATAAAAGAACATCATCAATATAAACAATTGAAAATTTACTATAATGGTTAAATATTTCATTCATTATGTTTTGAAATTCACTAGGTGCATTCTTTAACCCGAATGGCATCACATTCCATTCGTAGTGACCAAAGGGTGTGGTAAAGGCAGTCTTATACCTATCATTAGGATTTATTTGGATCTGCCAGAATCCACTCTTTAGATCAAATTTAGAGAATACACATGCATTACTAAGTCTTTTAATTAAGTCTTTTTTATTAGGGATCGGATATCTAATCCATTCTAAGACTTCATTTAATGGTTTATAGTTAATTACTAATCTGGGAACTCCTCGTTCAATTTCAGAACTTTTATTTACATAAAAGGCTGAACATGACCAAGGTGACTTGCTTTTACTTATGATTTTATTTTTTAATAAATCATTTATTTCTGACTTACAGACTTCTAAGAGTTCTGCATTCATTTGAATAGGTCTAGACTTAGTTGGTATTTTACTTTCAGTAAAGTCCTTAACATAAGGTAGGCTGACTATATGACTCTTCCTATGCCAGAAGGCACTAGGTAGGGTAGAACAGACTTCTTGTTCTAACTTAGTTCTAAATTGCTCAATCTTTTGACTAAGTTGTTTACTGGTTAATTGTTCTTCAATTCTTTTATATTTAACTTCTTCTTTAAGATAGTTAATTTGACTTTCTTTTAGATTAACCAAGTTAATAGACAAAGAAAAGTCTTTTAATCTCTTTAATTGGATAGACTCAGGTTTGTTTAAGAATTTAAACATTACTTGTTGACCTAAAGGTTTAGTAGAAATCCCGTTAGTATTAATACTAAATGGATATAGTAAATAGAGAAAAGGTAATCCTAAAATTACTCTGTCTGTTATATTTTTTACTAAGACAAAGGATGTCTTAAAACAAACTCCATCTTGACATATGTGAACTTTAGGTAATTTATAATTTACTCTTAAATTACTTCCATTAGCAGCATTTAGTCTTTCAGTAGTTTTGTGATAGTATTTAGTAGGAATTATTCCTTCTTGAATACAATTCACATCGGCTCCTGAGTCGACTAACGCAATGGCTTCTAATTCATAGTTATTAATTATCAATTTAACTTTAACCTGCCATTTTTGTATATTAAGTTTTTTAATTGTATTTAACCTACTACTATCTTGACTTAGAGGTTTACTTTTCTCCGATTCGCCTGAAGAAGACTCATCTGATGAATTACCAGTTTTTCTTAACTTGGTAAATTGATCATTAATTTTTAATACTGTTATTTCATCTTCTAATTTTTTATCTTTAACCTTTAAATCTTTTATTTCTTTTTTAACTAGATTTATTTCCTGTTGTAAATCCTGTAGGGTTACTTCTTTATGTTTATCTTTTTTAAATCTGTCTAAAGTTTCGTTTAGACTTATAACTGGTTTACTACTTTTAGGTTTACTATCAGTCCATAAGTTTCTAAGTTTACTAATGTATTGCTGTTTTAATTCTTCATTTTCTATCTTACTAATTAACTCTATTAAAACATTTTCTTCTTCCTGAAGTTTAGTAATGACATTTAACTTGCAGCAATTATCATTACATCCTATTTTAATATCTTCATCTTCACTCGGGTAGTTACTAGATGAACTAGATCCAGAATTATGTTGACTATCAGACTTATCCCTATCTGACTCATAACTAGTTATATTAGTTAATTTGAATATTTCAAATATCCTATTTTTATCTTCTTCTGATATCTGTAGTTTATTAATTTTAGCTTTTGACCAACATTCATTTTTATAATGACCTTTCTTACCACATTTATGACAGATAACTTCTTTACTAGACTTAGTATGTTTATATGGCTTACTGGATGGTTTGCTCTTAGGTTTACTATAAAAATTACTATTATCTTTGCTGTAGTGTTTAGTCTTATATTTATTTTTCTTATGTGACTTATATGGCTTAAATGTTTTAATACGATTTCTTTTACTAGGTGCGACTGATGGTAAACCATACTGTTCGCAGAAGTTTCCTAACTCGTATTTAGCTCTATGTTTATCACTTTTAGCTTGTTTACTAATTTTCATATCAATGCACATTCGCAATCCTTCTTTTTGAATTGTGCTAATGATATCTCCATATGTTAACTTATTGTATTCTATTTGACCTGTAGGTTGACTAAGGACATCTCTAATCTTATGTGCAAAAAGACTAGGTAATCCATTAATAAATTTTTCTTTCCAGAAAGGGGCGGTGCAATCATCCCTTACCATGACTCTAGATGTAAAGACATCTTTGTACCATCTAAAATCACTAAGAGTTGGGCAGCTTAGGTTACTGAGTTGATCATGGATCCTAGAGTGAATATCACTAGGTGTTCCAATAAAATGTTTAATAATTGTATAAATTAATGTGTTAATTCCATCAGATATTCCTGATCCTATGTTTTCATCAAAAATAGGAAAGTTATTCTCATCTAACTGGACAGCATGTTTAATGCTTTCTCGCAGTTCTTCTGAGAGATACTTATCCCACCATGATTTTAGCATACCTGTAAAACCTGATGCTAAAAGATCAACAATGTCTGACTGAGAATAATCTAAGTAGTTTGTAAGATAACTATTTGCAACCATTGACATGTGATGTAATTTTTGTAGAATATTATGTTCACTTAAACCATCTATATTCCACTCATATAATTTTTTAGCTTCAACAGAGAATTGATTATCTAAGTTCCTTTCTTCAAATTGAAGGTCAGGTGGACTAGGACGTGTATACCAATTCTTTGTAATTGAAACCTCATTATTAGGTTTGTTATTATATTTTAATTTGTTAACATTAAATTGGTTTTCTAGGTTAGCAATTTCACTGTCTGAAGTATCTGTAGAAGATTCTTCTGTAGATAACTTGCGTTCATCTTGATTAATAACATGTATAGAAGAGCTTTCTTCCTTCTTAGCTTCAAGCTTAGAGAAGATTTCTTCTAATTTTTTAATATGATTTTTATCCTTACTAGTATTTAATCCAAGTTTGCTTCTGTTACTAGGTAATTTAACTATGGGCGTTTCTAGACTTTTACTAGTAGAAGGTTTTTCTACTGGCTGACTTTCAACTATGGTTTCAATTTTATCTAATTGTTTACCAATAGTTTTTAAGCATTGATTAGTATAATTATTCTGTTCTATGACTTTCTTAATTTCAGTATTATCACTAGGTACCTTAAAAGGTGAAGCTTTTATTACTGTCTCCTTATGTTCTATATGTATAGTTTCTAAAGGAGGATGACTAGATGTAATTTCCTTATTATCACTAGTTTTCCATTTACTTTTAGTAATTGTATTTACCTTTTTATAATAATTTTCTAAGTAATCAAAGAAATTAATTTCACTTCTTATTTCATTCATAAATGACTGCCAAGAGTGTAGAATTCTTTTCCTTTTACTTTCTGAATAATTATTTTTATAATCTTTTCTTTTTGACTTGTTATGTTTTGAATTAAATTCATCATAAAGCTTTACTAAGTCAAATTTAAATTCAGTTTTAATTGTTAATAACTGAGGGTTAATTGGTGTGCTTACTTCAAAGTCTGTCTGTGTAGGTGACTCGTTGGAAGACTCTACTTCTTCCTTTTCCTCTTTACTTCCAAAGGGAGGGTGTCTGCTGTATCTAGCTTTACTAATTTGTGAAGAAGACTCAACTCCTTTTAATTTAGTTTTAGTATTTACTGGGTTAATAAAATCTATATCATTTTTATAAATTTGTGACATGTTTTCTCCATCTATACTATGTCTAGAGGGAGTTTTACTATGTTTTCTAGAAGTACTTCCTAAACTGGCAGTAGTACTTCTGTTATCAAAGCTATGTCTAGAAGGCGTATTTCTTCTTAGATCTTTAAAGCTTATGTTGACTGTTCCGTCCGAATTTTGTTGAATAAAATCTAAATCATCAGCTTCATTTACTACGTTCTTCTGATAATTTTCATTGTTTAATAACCAACTATCTGGAAGAGTGACTTCTTCCCAAATGACTGGTCTGGGAATTCTAATATTAGCATTATCAGTACTACTTTTAATAAGTAAGGTTTGACCATTTGGACTTTTAATTAATGCTTGCGCATTTAAATTAGTTTTCATACACTTATAATATATTCTATATATAAGTGCTACTGTGTGACTTCCTTCTAACATCTCTGTGAAGGCTCCTGTTGTCTTAATATTTAAAGTTACTGCTTTAGTAATATGCGGATCACCAAGACTTAGAGTAAAATCAGGATAACAGTTAAAATGAACTGGTCCATCATTTAATCCTGTTTCAAGTAATCCCATAAGACTAGTTTTAAAATTTTTAAATCTGGCATCTCTTAATCCTAAGATTATAGACGCATTTTTACCTTTAATTGTTAATGGTTTTACTGCGACTTGGACAAGTCCTATGTGAATAAAATTATGACCTCTAGATCTATGTTCTTTCATAGACTCTTTACTAAGTAAACTACATGACTCGTATTCCTTAGTTAAGGCGTAGACTTGTTCA
>BRYE01000029.1:18255316-18257816 GCA_030159115.1 Actinidia arguta var. hypoleuca | reverse complement strand
TTGAAATCAGGAATCAAAGAAACCCTAATGTGAAATTAGTGGGTATGAAATACCTGCAAAGACCAGAGTCATTGTCAATGCCTGGGCCATTGGGAAACACCCCAAACACTGGAACCAAGAAGAGGAATTTGACCCAGAGAGATTCCTCAGGAGTGGAATTGATTTCATTGGAGATTCGTATCCATTTTACTATTTATTATTTATTTTATTTTTTTGCAAAAAACATGTATAATTTTAAAAATATAAAGTCGAAAATGAAGATTTAGGTTAGAATTACAGTGAATCCTAAAAATATATATATACACTTTTTGATTTTAAAATATTATTTTGTATCACCAAAATAGAGTTTTGGAGATTTTCTCGATCCTTTTTCTCAGCAGATCCATCCCCTCCTCATGGGTAAATCGTCCATTAAGAAGTCCGTATCCCCATTGTTGGTAAGCTTACGGGATTCAACAAACTCTGTTTTCCATTGTTCTCTTCCTCTCCAGAAAAATCATTTTGTTTTCCTCTCCTCGTGACAAAAAGCCTAAATCGTCCCTGGTTGAGATTTGAAAAGAGCCAAATCAGAGGCAGTTTGGCCTTTCTTTTCGTGTTCATATTATTTTTTTCACTCTTAATATTTTAATTATATATCACTTACATTCTTTTTATTATTAATTTATTTAAAATAATAATAAAAATTGATCATGTATTGTTTATGTGATTAAATTAAATTTTTAAAAAATAAGTCAACGTTCTATTTAAAAATTTATTAACAATGATTAGATTTATTTTCACAACGACTGAATAAACATGTATATGAGTATTAACTTATTTTTTATAAAAAAATAATGACATATAATTTAAGCACACATAGACAATACGTGATTGATTTTTATCACTATTTCAAATAAATTAGTAATAAAAGAGATGTAAGTGATACAATTAAATATTTAAGGAGTTCAATATGATTTACTTTTTAGATAATAAAATAAAAATAATAAAAGACAATAATTTAGGAATATTTGTGAAATTAAAAATAAATGAGGTTCGCCTAAGCTTGGACACTCACCTAGGTGACGGTGTCTAGGTACTAAATTTGGGTTGGGCGATCGCTTTATTTGCAATTGTTTTTATATTATAAAATATAATAAATAAGTTGTTCAAATATTAATAAACGGTAACATGAAATAAATATGTATTATTTTTATTTATATTTTTAATATTTTATATTAGATCATTTAACTTTAATCCTTATTTAATTTCACAGTTTATTTTAATTTAATATTGTAGATTAGTCTTGCGAAGACAAAAATAAAAATAGACCTGAGATGGACACACATTGGTGGAATTGAAAATATGTGATGCATAGAGGCACTACAGGGGATCTAAAACCCACTACATCAGCAATTTATGTACATAATTTTGAGAGAAGCATATTTCTTATATTAAAACATCACATACTTTCATAATTAATCACAACAAGTCGTATTTTTTATAAAAATAAATATATAAATACAAGCGTGCTTATATGATGAGAGGTTATTCTCCCACCCCTGACACCGACTGAGCCCCTTGTCTCCTCTTGAAATTACGAAATGCCCCACAGTCTCTCACTCTCTCTCTCGTTTTTTTGAATTTTTTTATTTATTTTTTTTTCAGTTTTTTTTATTTTGTTTCTTTTTTTACTATTAATTTTTTTTCAGTTTTTTTGTTTTATTTTTTTCATTATTTTTTCTTCTTTTTAATTTTTTTATCAAATTTATTTCTTTTTTTATCAGTTTTATTTTTTTAAAAAAATAATAATAATAAAAAAATAACAAAAAATAAAAAATAAAAAGGGTATTAAAATAAAAATAATACTAAAAGTAACAAAAAATAAATTAAAAGGTATTAAAAGGAAAAAAAAAGAGTATTAAAATAAAAAAAAGAATAAAAAAAAAAAGAATAAAAGTATGTTAAGAGTAAGAAAAAAAATAAAAAAATATATAAAAAAAATAAAAGGGTATTAATAGAAAAGAAAAGAAAAAAATAGGTTAATGACAAAATAGTAATTTGAATGAAAATTGGGGGCAAAAATAAAATAAAATAAAAAAATATTAGTCAAATCAAGGGGGTGGGGTGTAAGGGGGTGGAAAAATAAATTTCCTTATATGATACATACAAATTGACAAGTATTAGGAATTTTGGTATATAGTTGGACTTATGTTATAATTGATTATTTAAAAGCAAAAATTAAAAAGTCTTAACATAGAAATTTCAAGAATCGACTATTTTTTTATTTTTATAAATTAATTTTAACCCATAAAAAAAAAAAGCAAAATTTGTACCAATTATTATATCACAACCTTTAAAAATAAAAAAAAATACATAAATTACAGTTTATAAACTCTGTCAATCACGCATCTATCTACCATAACATTCTCCTATTAAATTTTGTGAATTGAAATTATTTAGATGGCAATTTTTTAGGAGTTGTACTATTATGTGGACGAGCTTGACTTTCCAAACGAATACG
>BRYE01000029.1:18235316-18237816 GCA_030159115.1 Actinidia arguta var. hypoleuca | reverse complement strand
GTTAAACATTTTCAAGACTTAAAAAGGCCAGGTATAGTAAGGTTATAAACACCATCATATTGATACCACTATATTGATACATAATTTAAAGATCTCGAAGATCATCAATTATAAAATATACCTCAATTGGATGCTTAGAACAAACCTCCTTTGATTTTTCCATCTTTTTCTCTTTTTTCTCAAATTTTCTCCTATTTTCTCACCAATTTACTCAAGGGATCAGATTATAGTGTAAGAACTCCTTGCTTGCTTGTAAAACTTTTTTGCATTCTAATATTAGTCACGTGCATGGCATAACATATGGCAAACAAATACAATGCTGACCCTAAAGCAAGTAGGAGGTGTTTCAATCACAGAGTGAGGTGTGTGCTTCACCCCAATCAACTAATTATGTAATTAGTGTTAATCAATCAAGGTTAGTGCTAATTAATCAACGTTAGTACTAATTAATCAAGGTTTGATCATTAATCACGATCATCCTAAGTTAATCGTGCTTAGACTTAATTAAACGTGATTATCCTAATTAATCATGCTTAACATTTTATTAAACTTCAAAATTCAGTCCACATTAGCCTAGATTCTTTGAACTTGTATCTTTAGATCTCTCCAAAACAATTTATCAGGGCAAATAAACTGATAAGCCTTACCTTCCATGCAGTTTTTGTTGGGATTTTTTTTCCACATTAAATGTATTCAAAAAAAAGTTGTTGGGAGTAATTTTTCTTATTTGTTTTTTTAAATTGGTTACTACATTTATCGGAGATAAAGTTGGAACAATGCATGGCATGGAGATAATGTTAGTTGAGTTAAAGATAGTAGATGATTACCTGTGTGTGTTGTGCTCTAGTGAGTGGATTTTTCTTTGTTAGTGTCTTACTAATTTTTGTTGGAACTTGTTGCAGGTCATTTATTGTGTTAGGTTGCTGAGTGCCTTTATTAAAGGAGAGGAGGTATTATACGGGAAAAAAACAAGAAAAAAGAAAAAAGGACAGAAGGTTCACAGGAAACACATAAAGCATAAAAAGGACTCAGAAAGAGCACAACAAGTTCGGTGGGCACATGGGTTGTTTTTTCAGTTTGAGATAGGTGTGTGATTGAGAGTAAAATAGTGAGAAAAAGGGGTGTGAAAAATAAATATCAAGGAGAGTATTTGTGTCTCACCATTATATTTCTTCATTGTTTTAGTGAATGACGTATGCATTTTTACCGAACCACGTAACTCTTTGTGTCTTTGTTTTCTTGTTGATAACTCTTGTTGTGATATTTTTTGGGGCTGTTGTGCCCAACAGTTTTTAATGTCTGGCACAATAATCTAACAGCACAAAATACCACAAGGTGGACAATTTGAAACATTTTCAACTAATTCGTATGTAGGGATCACGAAATTGTATGGATAATAATACTAAACTCAAGTTTGTGCCACTAATTTTTTTTATTGAACTGTAATTTATCTTGTAATTTTTTAATTAAATAAGTCATTAATTAATTTTTCTATTTGGTTATCATATTATTATATATAATTTATTACTAAAAAGTATAAATATATATTTTTTAGGGACGTATCCTAGCCATACCCGTACCCTACTTTTTTCACGTTTTGCGATATCGACGTATCCGTATCGTACCAGTACCAATATCCGCACCCGCACCTGTGCTTTATAACTACTATATACTTCTCTTTCAATGAACATAACCAAATAATCATTCATCGATTGATCTCTCATTCGGTTAGGTGGATTACACTTTATATATTTTATTTCTAAAAAAACAACTTTCGACCAGACTTTGGCCCATCTGTGATTAATTATAAGAGTTTAATATTAGTTGAGTAGGGCATTCAAATGCTTAAAATTCAAAAATAATACAAGAATATATACATTCCCCCCCCCCCCCCCCCCCCCCCCCAAGGTATTCAATTGATACCCGAAGCCCTTACTAGAGCCGCCACTGCTTGAGTTCATATCTCGATTCATGTGGTGATCGAAGATAAAATCAAAGTGTTGTTTTGAGCGAAGAATCTTCTCAAATGGAGGAAAACATGGCAAATTTTGTAATTTAGCCCTTAAAGCATTACTTTAGCCCTTTAAAGCATTCTAAATGTAATTTAATCCTTCGCAAATTCGGAATCTAAACATAGTCTTAGTGAACTTTTTTAGCTGTTTGATCAAAATTTAATAGTTTTGGTACTTCTTTACGAGAGAAATTTAAAACTGTAAAAAAATTCATCTAAAATTGAAAAAATATTACTAAAAAAAATAAAATATTCGACAAATTAACTAATTTTCATGGGACTCTCTTTAAGGCCAAAAAACCTTTTGCAACAGCATCCAATTGATCCGACAGAGAACTTGCCTCATCGAGAGTGACACCCACCAAGGCTTCCGATCATATCACACGACCCTGAACCAATTCCAATCCACGACCCATTGTAAGGAAGAGTAAATTTCGAAGTATAATCAAGAACAAACCGCGCTCTGATACTAATTGTCACATGGTCAAT
>BRYE01000029.1:18190316-18192816 GCA_030159115.1 Actinidia arguta var. hypoleuca | reverse complement strand
CCATTTAAATTAAAAGTGAAAATTATTTTAATTTTTTTTATTACTCTAAATAGGTCTAAAGCCCAATTTGAACTCCTTTTTTTTAAAGATTTTTTTAGTTACTTTTATTTTTATTTTTTTGGTCATTTATAAAAAAAAAATATTCAATCAATATTTTTTTATATTTTCTAACTCCTATAGCAAAAAAGGACCCGATAAATTTTAAAAAGAATTACGAAAAATAAAAAGATTTCAAAAAAAATAATTTCATAAAGAAAAACTTATAAAAAAATAATTAAACTAAAAAAAAATCTGAAAAAAAAATTATTTGTGTAGGTGGGGGAGGGGGGAAGGAAAAGGGAAGGGAACTTCAGGGGCACAAAGGTTTTAGCCTTCAGAGATCATACGTCCTTAATAAAGATGAAATTTTTTCTCCCGCCCCCCTAACAAATTAATGAAAAAAAAAACTAAAAAAACTAAAAACAAAATACACAAAACTAAAAAAAAAAATACAGAAAACCGAAAAGGGAGAGGGAGAGAGAGAGAGAAAGAGATTTGGTTTAAAAAGATAAAAAAAAACTAATAAAAAACTAATAAAAAATACACAAAATGAAAAAAAAAATACAAAAAACTGAAAAAGGGATGGAGAGAGAGAGAGAGAGGTGGGTTGGTGGGGTGGGGGTAAAATAATAAAATCATTAGGGAGACAATTTTCCGCCGAGGGGGTGAAAAGCTGCTCTCTTTACACAAGGATAAAAACTTATTCTTCCAGAATTTTAACTAATTTTTTTTTTTAAATTTAAAATAAATAATTCAGATTCCCTTAATTGCGTAGATCGCACGTAACTAAGTGAATTTAAATTAATCATTTTAAATTTTAATATTTTTTCTTAATCCAAATTATATGACCAATTTCAACTCTAACAATCTCAACTCTATCACCGACCAATTTCAACGAACTCCAGCAACTGCACCTCCTACGTGCGATCAACCCCTGCAACCTCACTTTCGACAGGCAACTTAATCAACGTAGTGAGATTTTACTAAGTTTTTCTCTGTTTTAGTGAAATTTTCACAAAGTTATAACTTTTTTATTAAAGTTTTGTGTTTCAAAATAAAATAATATATTTTATTAGTAAAAATATGAAATGGAAGGGAGGAAAGGGAGATAGATGCTTTTGACTCGAGATAAAAAATAAATACCAACCTTAATAGTGAAATTTCATTAATTCTTAACTCGGCACACAGAAAAAAATAAAGAAGTATTGTAAAACTTCTGTTTGCTTTAAATTCGTAACCCAACTATTGCCACCATTGGCCACTATCACTGCCACCTCCTCTTCCCCTTTCCACTCACAGACACCACCTCCCCACCCTTTAGACATCTCTATCTCTCTACCTCTCAAATCGTGAAGGGCAGTGGTGCAAGGTGGGAATGGGGAGGGCAAGACGCTAGGAAATGCAAATGGGGGCAGGGGCTGGGATGGCGGTGAAAGATGTAGAGAGATGGCAGTTGCCATTGGGTGGAGGGGTGGAGGAGGAGGTGGTGATGGTGGCTCAAGTTGGTTTAAGGTCAGGATTTGAATTTAAAGGGCAAAATGGGATGATTTATAAATAGATTGGGTATTTTGTGAAAATATAGAAGCTCTCTTTTTTTTTGGTGCAAAGGAAGAAACTAGCAACAGAAAATTACAAACAAAACCCACTCTAATTAGCTGGATTGGACAGGACCAAATCCGCTAACAGCTTATCCTGGACTTCTAATGGAGCTCGACCACCCCGTCAATTCGCCTTACTGTTCGGGCTATGTTCCAGACATGCTGGAATTTGCATCTCCAAACAAAACCCACTCTAGGACCAAATCCGCTAACAGCTGATCCTGGACTTCTAATGGAGGATTATTCATTAACTCGACCATCCCGTCAATTCGCCCTACTGTTCGGGCTATGTTCCAGACATGCTGGAATTTTCATTTTTCCATAGCCCTACTACTTTCTCTATCGTCTCCGCAAGGTGAGGTTATATAGTGAATGGCCATCACTTCCATGCCTAACCAAATTAAGAGCTTCAACCGAGTCTTGACTCTATGATCACTTTAGAAAAACCCCGATTTGCATCTATGTCTACTGCCTTCAGTCCGCTCCAAACTTCTGAAGTTCTGTCTATTTTAGATGGTGTCCTCGTATAGAGAAAAGAACAGGGTTATATGTAAAGGCACTTAAATCTCTTTCACCAATTGATATTTCAAAAACAGCAGGGACCTGGATGCATTTGTTAGAGCCTTAGGCACTGGAATTTACCTACGATAAATAAATGATACTCCCCATGTGAAATTGGAAATTGGAAAACCTTCAAATTCAATACGACCCCGTCTCTCACAACGATCAAACAATAGGGAGCAGAGGAGAGAGAAAATGATGTGAGAGACGAAGATGAAAGCAATGAGATCGGGAAGTGGTTTTTCGGGTACTTGACCCTACAGCTGGGATTCAGGCCTTTTCTCGAGAATGCCCCACACGCT
>BRYE01000029.1:18160316-18162816 GCA_030159115.1 Actinidia arguta var. hypoleuca | reverse complement strand
GTGTGTTAGGGTCTTGGGTTCTTGGGTTGAGTTATGGGTTTTGGATCTTGGGTCTTAAATCTGGTTAAATGATACGTCACCCCCACTTGTATATTCTGTGAACAAAAAATAGATGGAATTTAGTGATTGGTCTTCCAAATAACTTAATATGTTAATAGTTAATTGACAAAACTATTAACTTTAGGACCAAAATGGGAATCATTTAATAATTAGAGGAGTAAGTTGTAATTAACACATAAATTGCCATAACACATAAATAGTTCGTTAGGATTAAGGAAATCTTGATCAACAAGAATTTCCTCGTTTGAAAAAACAATTGCAGCAGATTGCTCTCTCTCTCTCTCTCATTACACATAAATTGTCCGTTAGGATTAAGGAAATCTTGATCAACAAGAATTTCTTCATTTGAAAACCAATTGGAGCAGATTGCTCTCTCTCTCTCTCTCTCTCTCTCTCTCTAATTACACATAAATTGTCCGTTAGGATTCAGGAAATCTTGATCAGCAAGAATTTCCTCATTTGAAAATCAATTGGAGCAGATTACTCTCTCTCTCTCTCCCTCTCCCCTTCATCTTCAGAAATCTCTGTCTCTCTCCTCAAATCATGAAACAATTGGAGCAAGCAATCTTCTTCGACAGATCGAAATAAAGTTGGCTCTTTCTGAACTGTGTACAGAGAGAGAAAAATCACCAATCTTCAAGGGTTCTTAATTGATGCATTGGTCCTCGAGTTTCAGAGTTGCAACACAGTCAATTAATTGCAGAACCCAATCAATTGACGAATTGGGGCGATGAAGAAGACAATGGAAGGAGGAACCCTTGAATTTTCAATCAATTGGGTACGAGAAGAAATAACCCTTCAATTGTATTTTTACGTCTGCAGTTTTAGTTTGAAATCTTTTGAATTGAATTCCAAATCATTTCAAAATCTGAGTACTAAATACTTTTGTTTATTTTGTTTTTGTTTTCATGGATGGATTAATTGGTGCAGGATTCAAGAATTATGGATGATGGTGAAAAGAGCCCATGATTTTGCAGTTGTGTGTGATAAGGTATTGGGGATTCAATCACGGATCCTTAAAACCTGCAACCAGTCATGGTTAGTGACTAACGCCAAACATGTAGGCTTCTGTGTTCTGTTCTTAATTGTTTCCTTTTAATCTTGTTAAATGTAACCTGAGTTCCCGAAAGAAAGAACACGGAAAGAAACAATGTAATGTGGTTATTTCTCGGCAATTTCTTCTCCTTCAATCTAATTGGGGCCTATTTTGAGTAGTTTGGTAAGGCTAAAATGTATGTTATGTACTTTGTTGTTATGTTGATAATTGTACATATTATTACATATTGTCTTTGCTTTTAGATTCAAGGTACAGAATGTCAAACCCGAAGTATCGAATCCACCACTTGTACAATTTCAGGTCTGGTTGTTGAATAGAGCTTGTACTACCCTACTGCCACCAATTATGTGTGTCT
The DNA here is from genome assembly GCA_030159115.1 of Actinidia arguta var. hypoleuca. Lineage (NCBI taxonomy): Eukaryota > Viridiplantae > Streptophyta > Magnoliopsida > Ericales > Actinidiaceae > Actinidia > Actinidia arguta. Next base: position 18,161,344 of record BRYE01000029.1, on the reverse strand, counting down.
GTACTGGTATAAGTTCTATGTGTATATTATCTGTCATTGGGATGGTGATTTGTTTTTCCTTATTCGTCATGCCTTATGCGTTTCATTGATTTTAATGCGGTCAGGATTTGCATCCCCCCGACGATTAGAGTGACCACCATAGCATTTTAAGTCTGGATGGTCAAGAAGTTCATTAGGCAGTCAGTTCTCTCTCTCTCCCCTTCATCTTCAGAAATCTCTGTTTCTCTCCTCAAATCAGGAACAATTGGAGCGATCAATCTTCTTTGGCAGATCGAAAGAAAGTTGGCTCCTTCTGAACTATGTACAGAGAGAGAAAAATCACCAATCTTCAAGGGTTCCTAATTTCTGCATTGGTCCTCGAGTTTCAGAGTCGCAACACAGTCAATTAATCTCAGAACCCAATCAATTGACTAATTGGGGCGATGAAGAAGAAAGGAGGAATCCTTGAATTTTCGATCAATGGGTACGAGAAGAAATAACCCTTCAATTGTTTTTTTACGTCTGCAGTTTTAGTTTGAAATCTTTTGAATTAAATTCCAAATCATTTCAAAATCTGAGTACTGAATACTCTTGTTTATTTTGTTTTTGTTTTCATGGATGGATTAATTGGTTCAGGATTGGGGGATGATGGATGATGGTGAAAAGAGACCATGATTTTGCAGGATGTGAAAAGGTATTGGGGATTTCAATCACAGACCCTTAAAACCTGCCACCAGTCATGGTTAGTGACGAATGCAAAACATGTAGTCTTCTGTGTTTTGTTCTTAATTGTTTCCTTTCAATCTTGTTATATGTAACCTGAGTTCGCAAAAGAAAGAACAAAGAAAGAAACAATGTAATGTGGTAATTCCTCTGCAATTTCTTCTCCTTCAATCTAGTTGGGGCTTATTTTGAGTAATTTGGTAAGGCTAAAGTGTATGCTATGTTGGTAATTGTACATATGATTACATATTGTCTTTGCTTTTATATTCAAGGTACAAAATGTCAAACCCGAAGTATCGAATCCACCACTTGTACAACTTCAAGTC
>BRYE01000029.1:18100316-18122816 GCA_030159115.1 Actinidia arguta var. hypoleuca | reverse complement strand
AGTAAAAAAAGTTCACTCTAGATGAAAAAATTCGAAAACCAAAGCCGTTAAATAGCAAAAAAAATCTAATTCCAGGAAGCAAATCTAGAAATTGTAAATATATGTGCAACAGCGGATTTTTTTAAAAAAAAATTTCGTAACAATTAATTTTTTAACGACAAAATAGTTAATCGAATTTCTGGAAAGAAAACAACAGATAAAAGAATAGAATGGGAAAGGAAAATTTAAAAATTAATTGAATTTCTGGAAAGAAAACAGCAGAAAAAAAAAAAAAAAAAGAAAGAAAGAAAGAAAGGAAAAATAAAATAAAAATATATATAATTCCACTGCAGAAGTCGAACCCGGAGAATTTCAACACTGCCAAGTTTCTTTTCTTATAATGCGCTACAGAGGATTTTGTTTCTTTTCTTATATCAATTAGTATTTAAATAATCCAAAAAAAACAGAAAAGGAAATGTTGCCGTAAAAATAACAACAAAATCTACATTTACTGGCAGTGTTTAAATTCCGGCGATCAAAATTAGATTTTTTTTTCCTTCTAATTATTTCCTTTTTTGTTTTCTTTTTATTAATATATTAAATATTATTTTTTTAGAATTAATTTTAATATTGTTGTTACTAAAAGTGGAATTAGGTTTTTTGCAAGTTTTGTTTATTTTTCAATACAATATACCAGTTTGGGCGGTTATTTTTGAGCTAATTTAGCTCATTTGATTTTTGATTTTTTTTCTCTTTCGTGATTTTTTCACAATTTTATGTCCTATTTTTACTTTTTTAGTTATGTCCTATTTTACTTTTATTATTTTTTTATTAATAATATTTTTGCTTTATAGTTTATAAAAAAGATAGAAATAATGTATACTTAGTGGAGCACACAAAAATCTCATTTTTATTTAAAAAATGATTGATGTAAGAATAATAACAAAAATATGTTGTAGCATAGCTTACCCGGAATTGTCAATGACCTAAATTTCTTGTCTTTAATAATTGTTTCTTAAATTTGAATAAATTTGTATATTTTCAAATTCATTTATACAAGGAGAACTGAAAAAATATAAATTTTTGATGAAATGATAATTTTTTTTTACTAAAAATGAAGCTAATTCCACTCACAGAGTCAAATCTGAAAATTATAAACATATCTGCTATAACGGATTTTATTTATTTTTTCCACATCAATTAAATTGTTAGCAAAAAAAGTGTTAACGAAATTTCTTGAAAGAAAACAATAGATAAAAGAATAAAAAAAGAAAAGAAAATAATTGGAAAGGTGGACAAAATGGAACCAAAAATGTTTGGACTACGCCGGGTCAAAAATATTTTTAATTTATATTATTATTATTATTGCATAGCGACTTTTCGGGAGGAGGCATGTGGTAGCTCAATTCACTACCATTTTTAAACTAACATAAATAAAATAAAAAGTAAGTTAATAGTATTTTAACATAGTTTATTTGATTTTCATAATAAATTCAAATAAAAATATTTTTATAATTCAAATGAAAAGTATTTTAATAACATTTTCATGTATTTTGTCCAATTGAAAAGTATTCCAATATATACCATACCCTAGTATTGATTTTTTTATAATTTAAAAAAAATCAAAAAATACTATTAATATCTCATTAAAATTAGTTATTTTTAAACATAATATTGATGATTTTTCAATATATGCACAAAAAGCAATTTATTTTTCTTTATTTTCTCGTCAATACTGTTTGGATATTAAATTAATTAATGTAATCTTTTATTTTTTATCCGTGCATAGCATGAATTTTTGCTAGTTGGTATAAATTGAAAATAATACTTTTGCTTTTGGTTATTTCCTTATTTATTCTTTTTTTTTTTTCCCTATTGTTTTCTTTCCAGAATTCCATGAAACTATTTTGTAGGGGTTGTGGAATTTTTATCCCTCTTTTGACATAGGTATCTTGTCTTGGGAAAATCTAAGACAAGATTTCTCGTCTTGGAAATTATGAAAAGAAAAAAAAAAAGGAAGAGAAAGTAATTGAAAAGAAGATTATACAGAAATTTAGTTTATTTCTCTTCCTTTGGTTTTACAAAAACATAAAAATGAAAAATAAACTAGTTTTTATTATTTGGTTTCAGAGGAAAGAAAATGATAAAACAACTTAAATAAATAAAGGGAAAAGAAAAAAACAAAGAAAGAGGAAACAATGTGAAAAGAAAAGTTCAAAATAAGAAGAAAAAATTCAAAATATTAGAAGTTTGTATTATTAGAAACGAGGGATTTTGGAAACTTTGCGGTGGTTGTCGCCCCACCCCCAATCCACCATTGCTTCCAAGTTCTGGGTTTTGGTTTTGTAAAATTTGAAGTGTGTACACAATGAAATCTATTTATGGTAATCTATGGAAGTGACACAAAGTAGCAAAATCTACATTACAGTAGTTTCACTACTAAGAAACAAAAGCTACAAGAGAAACTCAGAAGAGACCAATACAGGCCCAATCTGATGGTATTATTACTCAACATTGAATCCAACAAGAAGTGGGGGAGGGGGAAACTAAATAAAACTCTACACTAGAACACAAAATTTTTTCTCCCCCGAACCAAATCTGACCCATCTTTCCAGTTGTTTATCGCTGGAAAACAGTTTACACGTTCCTATTATTGTCATCCATTATTTAAGCGCTCTTTAATCGAGGCCTGGTTATTAACAGATACCTTTGGAGTGCAAGCAATAGAACCCATGTGGTTTTTGTGATCTTCTCCTTCACCATCAAAAGCAACGCTGAGCTCAGTACGGTCTTCAGTGTCTGAGCCTGTAATCCCTTGAAGAAACCAAGTGGACCTTTCCGTTTCCAGATTTCATGGATGGCTCTTGATACTGTTTTCTGGGTCTTTGGCTGAGCTTCCTTCATCCCATCTTCATCTGATTCGGAAGCATGAATCATCACCTTACACCTGTAGGCAGTTCACATCTTAATTTTATCTGCTGGGAGAAAACACAGAAAGGGGTGTGCTATTTTCATAAAAACTCCAATTATACATATTAGTCTGGATATCACAATCTTGAAGACGAATGGGAATGTGATTCTAGGTCTCCATGATTCCAACATTTGCATGAGATTAGAATATGAATGTTATTTCTGACTACCTCTCTAAGCTGGAATAAGGTTCTCAAACCCCCAGTCCCCAGTAATCTCATATTCCAGCTCAATACACAAAGCACACAGAGCAAACTCAAATTAATTTCCTAAAAAATTATTTCCGGAATAAGATTCCTGAATTAATCCAAGCATTTGAATAAGATTACGCATAAGATAATTCTTAGTAATGAGAAACTCATTCTAACTCAAGATTACAATCAACTAGACATGATCAAATGCTCCGTTTGGACGAGTGATATGAAATGAAGCGAAGGATTTGAGGTTGAACTTTATGAAATTGTTGGGAGGTTAGTATTGGAGTTATACTTCTTGGATAAGTAATGCCAATGCAGCCTAAATCTTTGAGGTTTTCGATGCCTCCTACATGTAAGTCATGCAATGCAGATGGAGGAACAAGTGAGTTGACGGAGAGTGAACGAATAAAAAGCCCACCTGATAGCCGGATACGTTAAGTAGGTGGCAACACACTTTGAGACCGCACCCAGCATGAAGGCAGAAAAAGCAGAAATAGCATCCGAGGACGATTCTGTACCATTTTTCTTGCTTAGCTGACCCTTCAATAGCCTCTGTTTCAGTTTATCAAACACGGTGTACTGCAAAATATAGCTTTATTTATCATATTTTGCAATTAATTTCCTTGTCTTGGTGGTCACCAGAGATGTAAGGAATAAAATCCATGCGTCAGAAATTCCCGAGGTGACTATCATTTTCAGATAGAATATGACTAGGATTAAGGTAATCACCTCCCTCTATCTCTCATTCCAGTGCAACAAATGGGGAGAACAATAAGCTGGTAAAGTCATTCTCAAAATACAAGACATTTAAAGTTGTGTTTGGATCAAGGATTTGGTGAGGGAAAAATTAGACAATCTAATAGTCCAGACCATCTAACTTTTCCATTTCCTTTTCTCTCATCACATCCTTGATCCCTTAGCCTGTATTTGGATCAAGGATTTGGTGAGGGAAAAGAAAAAGAAAACGGAACAGTTAGAGCATCCAATCGTCCGGAACCATTGGATCATCTACGTTTTCTCTTTCCTTTTCCTTTTCCCTTTCCCTCACCAAATCCTTGATTTAGATCATGGATTTATGGAGGGAAAAGAAAAGATAAGGAAAAAGATTAAATTTGTTCCATTGGATCTTTTAACTTTTTCCTTCGCTTTTCTTTTCTTCTACCAAATCCTTAATCCAACACAAGTCTTAAAATTCCGGATGTCCATCTAAGCAAGAGGTTTTAATACAGGCCCTGAATTCCAACAGTCTTAAAATCCCGGATGTTCATCTAAGTTTTCATAGTAGAAAAACAATAACATTGTGCCTGAATAAATGGATTTGCAGTCAGAAGAAGAGATATGCCCAGACCGTCAAATGCCTCTCTCCAAGTGCCCTCTGAAAGGGTTTTCCAAAGTCCTTTGGATTTCCCAAATTCACTTGTTTGCATCCTCGACGATGCTGTATCCAAAGGCTGAATGACAAAAAATCAGAATGAGCACGTCTGGATAAAATACAGTAATCATATTTAAAAGATAATGAAACCAAAGAAGTAAACAAATAAACTGCTTTGCTAACTTGACTTGAAAAAAAGAGGGGGGAGAGAGGGAGAACGAAACAGTTTCTCTTAATTTAAAGAAATGTTACACTTTATTTTTCGCGACACTCGATAAGACTACATCCTCGCAAGTACAGAGACATTAAATATTAACTTCAAGTTATGATTAGAACTAACAGATTAATTCCAAACAATTTTCATCATGGTTATTTTGGTTATGATTCCTTTAGGTTGTGTTCGGATTAAGTATTTGGTGAGGGGAAAGAAAAAGGAAAGGTAAAAGTTGGAGGATCTAGCGTTCCTGAACGGTTGGATCTTCTAACTTTTTCAAATTTTTTTCCCCACCCAATCCTTGATCCCAATACAGCCTTAATGATTTTTGAGATGACTCCCCATATAAAGATTGTCATTACAAAAGTTTCAAAAAATCAAAGGAAACTGTATGTTCAATGGAAATTGGAATTATCAGATGCCAGCTATACAAAGAAGCATAGGCACATTGGTAAATTATACTATGAACAGGCAAGGATCTCGCGAATATTCAAATAAATAATTGTTTTAGCCAGAATCACAGGCTATTTGATAGCAATTAACAAAATAACATAACAAGCCAAAATATGACCTTTCAGTGCTCTCACCTGGGTCGCTACAACAGGGCAAGCCCCGGCAGCGGCTGCAAGAACTAAATTAGCTTTCGTGCCAATAGATTTCGATCCGCTTCTCTTTTAAGTGTAGCTTCTTAAAGAAGTTGTACCCGTAAAAGTAGATAAACTGAAATATAAACGACTGCAGGTTCTTTGTCCCAAGGCCCTGGTACAGTGAGAGAACTTGACGGTTCGAAATTGCTTCCCAAAACACATCAGAAATGTTCCTGAGTAAGCAAAGAAATTGAATTAGTGAAACATTCCATATGAATGATTCTTTACCTCCACAATCTCCTTCACAGATGTAAAAGTGCCAATTATAGGATTATAGCCCCCGAACCGTACATTGTCAAAGGGAAGCACACTTCGAGTATGGTGCATAGATAGTTATTAGCAGAATGTTCAAGAGATATGTTTTAACAGTTTTCTTTCAATATGGGAATGTAACTGATTGACAATAGGTAGAGAAGTACATATATATATATATATATATATATATATTGATCAGATGAATATCAATTAATGAATATATATATATATATATATGTAATGTATATATATATATACACGATTGTTGAGTTAATTGATCAGTCATATCTTTGTTATGATAGTACAAGAAAAATTTCTTGGGCTGGTAGTAATACTTCTATTATCAAAGCTATGTCTAGAAGGTGTATTTCTTCTTAAATCTTTAAAGCTTATGTTGACTGTTCCGTCCTGGTCGGATTCCAGAACTCCTTCCTTTTCTTCTCTCTTCCCTTCTCTGAGAAAAATTCTCCTCCGTAAAAGTTAAATATGTTTGTAGTGTTTGTAGCAGTTTGCGCCTGCATCCTCTACTTTCAGTAAAACCTTGTAAGTTCCTTTGTATCAGTTAAATTGTATTTTCAGTTTATATCAGTTAAATTGTAATTTCATTCAGTATTAAATTGTATTTTAAGTTTCTGTATTTTCAGTTTCAAATTCATTAATATTGCGTAAATGGTATCAGAGCCAAACACGATTGTTGAGTTAATTGATCAGTCACTTCTTTGTTCTCTTCTTTAAACTCTTGGTTTTTAGAAGTCTTTACCCAGTCAGAGTCCTCGGCCCATTACTTTGTTAAAGCCACCTTGGAAGTAGCCACCCTACCTCTTGTCCCAGAACCCAGAGTAAGACCCGGCAGACGGAGCGTAAGACCAGGCAGTTTAGGGTATAGGGAGTCTATGTGCGGTATGTGTGAAACCAACGTATGTGCTAAAAACATAGTAAATGAGTCAAGAACTTAGATTGAGTAAAATACTTTTAGAAAACTAGAGTCATGAGTAGATTATTTAGAAGTAGCTCTTCAGTTAGCTCACGGTCTTCTTTGACAACTATACCAAATATAGTTAATGAAGAAGAACATGAATATCAAGATTTAGATATTGATTTAGGTAATTGGAACATACCTAAAATACCTATTAAACAAATTTATAAAATAAGTTTTTTACAGTCATCTTTTATTACAGATATGAAAGTAAAAACTGTTGAACAAGTCTACGCTTTAACTAAGGAGTACGAGTCATGTAGCCTACTTAGTAAAGATTCTATGAAAGAACATAGATCGAGAGGTCACAACTTTATTCACATAGGACTTGTCCAAGTCGCAGTAAAACCATTAACAATTAAAGGTAAGAATGCGTCTATAATCTTAGGATTAAGAGATGCTAGATTTAAAAATTTTAAAACTAGTTCATTTCAACTGTTATCAATTAAAGGTAAGAATGGACCAGTTCATTTCAACTGTTATCCTGATTTTACCCTAAGTCTTGGTGATCCGCATATTACTAAAGCAGTCACTTTAAATATTAAAACTACAGGTGCCTTCACAGAAATGTTAGAAGGAAGTCACACAGTAGCACTTATATATAGAATATATTATAAGTGTATGAAAACTAATTTAAATGCGCAAGCACTAGTTAAAAGTCCAAATGGTCAAACTTTACTTATTAAAAGTAGTACTGATAATGCTAATATCAGAATACCCAGACCAGTCATTTGGGAAGAAGTTACTCTTCCAGATAGTTGGTTATTAAACAATGAAAATTATCAGAAGAACATAGTAAATGAAGCTGATGATTTAGACTTTATTCAACAGAATTCGGACGGAACAGTCAACATAAGCTTTAAAGATTTAAGAAGAAATACACCTTCTAGACATAGCTTTGATAATAGAAGTATTACTACCAGTCTAGGAAGTACTTCTAAAAAACATAGTAAAACTCCCTCTAGGCATAGCATAGATGGAGAAAACATATCAAATATTTACAAAAATGATATAGATTTTATTAACCCAGTAAATACTAAAACTAAATTAAAAGGAGTTGAGTCCTCCCCACAAATTAGTAAAGCTAGATACAGCAGACACCCTCCCTTTGGAAGTAAAGAGGAAGAGGAAGAAGTAGAGTCTTCCAACGAGTCACCTACACAAACAGATTTTGAAGTAAGTACGCCAATTAACCCACAGTTATTAACAATTAAAGCTGAATTTAAATTTGACTTAGTAAAATTATATGAAGAATTTAATTCTAAAAGTAACAAGTCAAAAAGAAAAGAATATAAAAATAATTATTCAGAGAGTAAAAGACAGAGAATTCTTTATGCTTGGCAAGCATTTATGAATGAAATAAGAAATGAAATTAATTTTTTCGACTACTTAGAAAATTATTATAAAAAAGTAAATACGATAACTAAGAGTAAATGGAAAACTGATGATAATAAGGAAATTACTTCTAGTCATCCTCCTTTAGAAACTATACATATAGAGCATAAGGAGACAGTAATAAAAGCCTCGCCTTTTAAAGTACCTGGTGATAATACTGAAATTAAAAAAGTCATAGAACAAAATAATTATACTAATCAATGCTTAAAAACTATTGGTAAACAATTAGATAAAATTGAAACCATAGTTGAAAGTCATCCAGTAGAAAAATCCTCTACTAGTAAAAGTCTAGAAACGCCTATAGTTAAATTACCTAGTAACAGAAGCAAACTTGGATTAAATACTAGTAAGGATAAGAATCATATTAAAAAATTAGAAGAAATCTTCTCTAAGCTTGAAGCTAAGAAGGAAGAAAGCTCTTCTATACATGTTATTAATCAAAATGAACTCAAGTTATCCACGGAAGAATCTTCTACAGATACTTCAGACAGTGAAATTGCTAACTTAGAAAATCAATTTAATGTTAACAAATTAAAATATAATAACAAACCTAATAAAGAGGTTTCGATTACAAAGAATTGGTATACACGTCCTAGTCCGCCTGACCTTCAATTTGAAGAAAGGAACTTGGATAATCAATTCTCTGTTGAAGCTAAAAAATTATATGAGTGGAATATAGATGGTTTAAGTGAACATAATATTCTACAAAAATTACATCACATGTCAATGGTTGCAAACAGTTATCTTACAAACTATTTAGATTATTCTCAGTCAGATATTATTGATCTTTTAGCATCTGGTTTTACAGGAATGCTAAAATCATGGTGGGATAAGTATCTCTCAGAAGATCTGCGAGAAAGCATTAAACATGCTGTCCAGATGGATGAGAATAACTTTCCTATTTTTGATGAATTGACTATTGTGTGCATTTATTTTGAATTGGGAAGAAAAATAGTTGACTTGGTCCATAAGTTCAATAGGAAGAATATCAGGAACTGCTCCGTGGTAATTCCACCATCTTAAGAACCATGAAGGAATGACTGACTTGAATTTGTGATCAAATTGAAAGAACCAAGAGTGGGTAAATGATTCATTTTGGTGGAGAATGACTTTAAACCAGGCCTCCATATAATCATAATAATTATACTGGAGAGAATGACCAGAGAGTGTTCTTAATAAGGAAGGATGACCCCACTCATCAAGAGATACAATATTGTGAATATACATGGAGTGATAAATAATTTTATTTTTGTTGACTCTATCGAAAATAGGTTTAAATACGACTGACTCATGTTTTAATAGAATATCTTTATAAAAAGAAATTGACTTATCTGGATGGTGAGGAATGAAATGCCATCCAGGCGGGAAGAAATGACTAACCAGATCAATAGGATCATGGATATTTTTGTGGACTGGTTCTCTGTGGAAGTGATTATGGACTAGGGGTTTCTGGACATAATCTGACTTTGATGACTTGAAGGTGGTCATTTGTAGTTGACTGGCTGACTCTGATGCAAGGGCTGAAGAGTATGACTGTCTTGGAATTGTTCCAAGGGACTGAAACCTGTTAACTAGAGTAAGAGGAGGAACAAGAGAAAGTTGTTTCTTGTTGGAAGATTCCTTCTTACTGGATGACATCTGAAAAGAAAGAAATTAGCAGTAACTAAGAGTAATCAGATGACTTTTTAAATGACTAATCTCTCTGTGGAACTGACAGATGTTTTCATAGTGACTTAGTATTAATAAATCAAATTCAGGGAGTTGAAGAAGAATATCAACTTCTGCCCAAAGGGTTTTAATATTGTTACTATATCTGGCTATTCTGTTTCTGTAGTAAGAACAAGGAAAAGGCATGTGTATGGCTATGGCTTCCCCTGTAAAAATTCCCTGGTAAGAAAATCAGGAATAGAATTTTGACTACCTTTAATATATTCAATATCAAAATCAAATATGCTTAGAATAGCTTGCCATCTAGCAAATATTTGCTTACTAGCAATATTTTAAACGTCTTTTTGTAAAACGTATTTTGCGCTTTTACAATCGACTCTGACCAAAAATCTTTGATTCAAAATATCATCTTGAAATTTACTAATGCATAGTACGATAGATAAAATTTCTTTTTTAATAGTACTATAGTTTACTTGTGCAGAATTCCAGGTTCCTGAATGGAAACGAACGATTTGTTCAGGAGAACTGGAAGTGACTTTCTGTAAGAGAATACCTCCGTAGCCAACATCAGAGGCATCAGTTTGAATAATTTTAAATGACTTTTCGGTAGGAATGCCAAGACAGGGCAAGGTCTTGACATATTGTTTTAACTCTTTGACTATAGCAGTGTGAATAGAAGACCAAGGAGGAGGGTTTTCTTTCAATCTCTCGAAGAGGGGTTGACACTTTTTCCTAAGGTCTTTGTAGAATTCTGCTATGTAGTTGAGGGAACCTAAGAACCTCTGTAACTGGTTTTTATCAGTGATTTCATCTGGGAATTTATCTACAAATAGAATTGACCTGTTAATTGGGATAAATGTTCCCTGATGAATATGATAACCTAAAAATCTGACTTTGGTTTTAAATAGTTCTATCTTTGATGAAGAGATGACTAATCCATTATTTTTGACTATTTCCAAGAAGATTTTCAAATGTTTCCAATGTTCTTCTATAGACTGAGAGAATAAAAGAACATCATCAATATAAACAATTGAAAATTGACTATAATGGTTAAATATCTCATTCATTATGTTTTGAAATTCACTAGGTGCATTCTTTAATCCGAATGGCATTACATTCCATTCGTAATGACCAAAGGGTGTAGTAAAGGCAGTCTTATACCTATCATTAGGATTTATTTGGATCTGCCAAAATCCACTCTTTAAATCAAATTTAGAGAATACACATGCATTACTGAGTCTTTTAATTAAGTCTTTTTTATTAGGGATTGGGTATCTAATCCATTCTAAGACTTCATTTAACGGTTTATAATTAATTACTAGTCTGGGAACTCCTCGTTCAATTTCAGAACTTTTATTTACATAAAAGGCTGAACATGACCAAGGTGACTTGCTTTTACTAATGATTTTATTTTTCAACAAATCATTTATTTCTGACTTACAGACTTCTAAGAGTTCTGCATTCATTTGAATAGGTCTAGACTTAGTTGGTATTTTACTTTCACTAAAGTCTTTGACATAAGGTAAACTAACCATATGACTTTTTCTATGCCAGAAGGCACTAGGTAGGGTAGAACAGACTTCTTGTTCTAACTTAGTTCTAAATTGCTCAATCTTTTGACTAAGTTGTTTACCGGCTAACTGTTCTTCAATTCTTTTATATTTAACTTCTTCTTTAAGATAGTTAATTTGACTTTCTTTAAGATTAACCAAGTTAATAGACAAGGAAAAGTCTTTTAATCTTTTTAATTGGATAGACTCAGGTTTGTTTAAGAATTTAAACATTACTTGTTGACCTAAAGGTTTAGTAGAAATTCCGTTAGTATTAATACTAAATGGATATAGTAAATAGAGAAAAGGTAATCCTAAAATTACTCTGTCTGTTATATTTTTTACTAAGACAAAGGATGTTTTAAAACAAACTCCATCTTGACATATGTGAACTTTAGGTAATTTATAATTTACTCTTAAATTACTTCCATTAGCAGCATTTAATCTTTCAGTAGTTTTGTGATAGTATTTAGTAGGAATTATTCCTTCTTGAATACAATTCACATCAGCTCCTGAGTCGACTAAAGCAATGGCTTCTAACTCATAGTTATTAATTATCAATTTAACTTTAACCTGCCATTTTTGTATATTAAGTTTTTTAATTGTATTTAACCTACTACTATCTTGACTTAGAGGTTTACTTTTCTCAGATTCACCTGAAGAAGACTCATCTGATGAATTACCAGTTTTTCCTAACTTGGTAAATTGATCATTAATTTTTAATACTGTTATTTCATCCTCTAATTGTTTATCTTTAATCTTTAAATCTTTTATTTCCTTCTTAACTAGATTTATTTCATATTGTAAATCCTGTAGGGTTACTTCTTTTTGTTTATCTTTTTTAAACCTGTTTAAAGTGTCGTTTAGACTTATAACTGGTTTACTACTTTTAGGTTTACTATCAGTCCACAGATTCCTAAGTTTACTAATGTATTGCTTTTTTAATTCTTCATTTTCTATTTTACTAATTAATTCTATTAGGACATCTTCTTCTTCCTGAAGTTTAGTAATGACATTTAACTTGCAGCAATTATCATTACATCCTATTTTAATATCTTCATCTTCACTCGGGTAGTCACCAGATGAACTAGATTCAGAGTTATGTTGACTATCAGACTTATCTCTATCTGACTCATAACTAGTTATATTAGTTAATTTGAATATTTCAAATATCCTATTTTTATCTTCTTCCGAAATTTGTAATTTATTGATTTTAGCTTTTGACCAACATTCATTTTTATAGTGTCCTTTCTTACCACATTTATGACAGATAACATCTTTATTAGATTTAGTATGCTTATATGGCTTACTGGAGGGTTTACTCCTAGGTTTGCTATAAAAATCATTATTATCTTTTCTGTAGTGTTTAGTCTTATACTTATTTTTCTTATGTGACTTATATGGCTTAAATGTTTTAATACGATTTCTTTTACTAGGTGCGACTGATGGTAGACCATACTGTTCGCAGAAGTTTCCTAACTCGTATTTAGCCCTATGTTTATCACTTTTAGCTTGTTTACTAATTTTCATATCAATGCACATTCTTAATCCTTCTTTTTGAATAGTACTAATGATATCTCCGTAGGTTAACTTATTATATTCTATTTGACCTGTAGGTTGACTAAGTACATCTCTAATCTTATGAGCAAAAAGACTAGGTAATCCATTAATAAATTTTTCTTTCCAAAAAGGGGCGGTGCAATCGTCCCTAATCATGACTCTAGTTGTAAAGACATCTTTGTACCATCTAAAATCACTAAGTGTTGGGCAACTTAGGTTACTGAGTTGATCATGGATCCTAGAGTGAATATCACTAGGGGTTCCAATAAAATATTTAATAATTGTATATATTAATGTGTTAATTCCATCAGGTATTCCTGACCCTGTGTTTTCATCAAAAATAGGAAAGTTATTCTCATCCATCTGGACAGCATGTTTAATGCTTTCTCGCAGATCTTCTGAGAGATACTTATCCCACCATGATTTTAGCATTCCTGTAAAACCAGATGCTAAAAGATCAATAATATCTGACTGAGAATAATCTAAATAGTTTGTAAGATAACTGTTTGCAACCATTGACATGTGATGTAATTTTTGTAGAATATTATGTTCACTTAAACCATCTATATTCCACTCATATAATTTTTTAGCTTCAACAGAGAATTGATTATCCAAGTTCCTTTCTTCAAATTGAAGGTCAGGCGGACTAGGACGTGTATACCAATTCTTTGTAATCGAAACCTCTTTATTAGGTTTGTTATTATATTTTAATTTGTTAACATTAAATTGATTTTCTAAGTTAGCAATTTCACTGTCTGAAGTATCTGTAGAAGATTCTTCCGTGGATAACTTGAGTTCATTTTGATTAATAACATGTATAGAAGAGCTTTCTTCCTTCTTAGCTTCAAGCTTAGAGAAGATTTCTTCTAATTTTTTAATATGATTCTTATCCTTACTAGTATTTAATCCAAGTTTGCTTCTGTTACTAGGTAATTTAACTATAGGCGTTTCTAGACTTTTACTAGTAGAGGATTTTTCTACTGGATGACTTTCAACTATGGTTTCAATTTTATCTAATTGTTTACCAATAGTTTTTAAGCATTGATTAGTATAATTATTTTGTTCTATGACTTTTTTAATTTCAGTATTATCACCAGGTACTTTAAAAGGCGAGGCTTTTATTACTGTCTCCTTATGCTCTATATGTATAGTTTCTAAAGGAGGATGACTAGAAGTAATTTCCTTATTATCATCAGTTTTCCATTTACTCTTAGTTATCGTATTTACTTTTTTATAATAATTTTCTAAGTAGTCGAAAAAATTAATTTCATTTCTTATTTCATTCATAAATGCTTGCCAAGCATAAAGAATTCTCTGTCTTTTACTCTCTGAATAATTATTTTTATATTCTTTTCTTTTTGACTTGTTACTTTTAGAATTAAATTCTTCATATAATTTTACTAAGTCAAATTTAAATTCAGCTTTAATTGTTAATAACTGTGGGTTAATTGGCGTACTTACTTCAAAATCTGTTTGTGTAGGTGACTCGTTGGAAGACTCTACTTCTTCCTCTTCCTCTTTACTTCCAAAGGGAGGGTGTCTGCTGTATCTAGCTTTACTAATTTGTGGGGAGGACTCAACTCCTTTTAATTTAGTTTTAGTATTTACTGGGTTAATAAAATCTATATCATTTTTGTAAATATTTGATATGTTTTCTCCATCTATGCTATGCCTAGAGGGAGTTTTACTATGTTTTTTAGAAGTACTTCCTAGACTGGTAGTAATACTTTTATTATCAAAGCTATGTCTAGAAGGTGTATTTCTTCTTAAATCTTTAAAGCTTATGTTGACTGTTCCGTCCGAATTCTGTTGAATAAAGTCTAAATCATCAGCTTCATTTACTATGTTCTTCTGATAATTTTCATTGTTTAATAACCAACTATCTGGAAGAGTAACTTCTTCCCAAATGACTGGTCTGGGTATTCTGATATTAGCATTATCAGTACTACTTTTAATAAGTAAAGTTTGACCATTTGGACTTTTAACTAGTGCTTGCGCATTTAAATTAGTTTTCATACACTTATAATATATTCTATATATAAGTGCTACTGTGTGACTTCCTTCTAACATTTCTGTGAAGGCACCTGTAGTTTTAATATTTAAAGTGACTGCTTTAGTAATATGCGGATCACCAAGACTTAGGGTAAAATCAGGATAACAGTTGAAATGAACTGGTCCATCATTTAATCCTGTTTCAAGTAATCCCATAAGACTAGTTTTAAAATTTTTAAATCTAGCATCTCTTAATCCTAAGATTATAGACGCATTCTTACCTTTAATTGTTAATGGTTTTACTGCGACTTGGACAAGTCCTATGTGAATAAAGTTGTGACCTCTCGATCTATGTTCTTTCATAGAATCTTTACTAAGTAGGCTACATGACTCGTACTCCTTAGTTAAAGCGTAGACTTGTTCAACAGTTTTTACTTTTATATCTGTAATAAAAGATGACTGTAAAAAACTTGTTTTATAAATTTGTTTAATAGGTATTTTAGGTATGTTCCAATTACCTAAATCAATATCTAAATCTTGATATTCATGTTCTTCTTCATTAACTATATTTGGTATAGTTGTCAAAGAAGACCGTGAGCTAACTGAAGAGCTACTTCTAAATAATCTACTCATGACTCTAGTTTTCTAAAAGTATTTTACTCAATCTAAGTTCTTGACTCATTTACTATGTTTTTAGCACATACGTTGGTTTCACACATACCGCACATAGACTCCCTATACCCTAAACTGCCTGGTCTTACGCTCCGTCTGCCGGGTCTTACTCTGGGTTCTGGGACAAGAGGTAGGGTGGCTACTTCCAAGGTGGCTTTAACAAAGTAATGGGCCGAGGACTCTGACTGGGTAAAGACTTCTAAAAACCAAGAGTTTAAAGAAGAGAACAAAGAAGTGACTGATCAATTAACTCAACAATCGTGTTTGGCTCTGATACCATCTATATGACAGATT
Source organism: Actinidia arguta var. hypoleuca (assembly GCA_030159115.1). Taxonomy (NCBI): domain Eukaryota; kingdom Viridiplantae; phylum Streptophyta; class Magnoliopsida; order Ericales; family Actinidiaceae; genus Actinidia; species Actinidia arguta. The sequence goes on along the minus strand of BRYE01000029.1, from coordinate 18,107,075 downwards.
GATCAATCAGTCGTTTAAGATAGTCTGGGACAAGAGGTAAATGAGTAAATGAAGTGACTGAAAGTTGTTTCTGTAGTAAGAACAAGGAAAAGGCTATTAATAGCTTAGTAACAGGAACATACCTGTTACTTATAAATGACCACCTTCCAAGAATTAAAAAAGCAATACATTAGTAAACTTAGGAATCTGTGGACTGATAGTAAACCTAAAAGTAGTAAACCAGTTATAAGTCTAAACGACACTTTAAACAGGTTTAAAAAAGATAAACAAAAAGAAGTAACCCTACAGGATTTACAATATGAAATAAATCTAGTTAAGAAGGAAATAAAAGATTTAAAGATTAAAGATAAACAATTAGAGGATGAAATAACAGTATTAAAAATTAATGATCAATTTACCAAGTTAGGAAAAACTGGTAATTCATCAGATGAGTCTTCTTCAGGTGAATCTGAGAAAAGTAAACCTCTAAGTCAAGATAGTAGTAGGTTAAATACAATTAAAAAACTTAATATACAAAAATGGCAGGTTAAAGTTAAATTGATAATTAATAACTATGAGTTAGAAGCCATTGCTTTAGTCGACTCAGGAGCTGATGTGAATTGTATTCAAGAAGGAATAATTCCTACTAAATACTATCACAAAACTACTGAAAGATTAAATGCTGCTAATGGAAGTAATTTAAGAGTAAATTATAAATTACCTAAAGTTCACATATGTCAAGATGGAGTTTGTTTTAAAACATCCTTTGTCTTAGTAAAAAATATAACAGACAGAGTAATTTTAGGATTACCTTTTCTCTATTTACTATATCCATTTAGTATTAATACTAACGGAATTTCTACTAAACCTTTAGGTCAACAAGTAATGTTTAAATTCTTAAACAAACCTGAGTCTATCCAATTAAAAAGATTAAAAGACTTTTCCTTGTCTATTAACTTGGTTAATCTTAAAGAAAGTCAAATTAACTATCTTAAAGAAGAAGTTAAATATAAAAGAATTGAAGAACAGTTAGCCGGTAAACAACTTAGTCAAAAGATTGAGCAATTTAGAACTAAGTTAGAACAAGAAGTCTGTTCTACCCTACCTAGTGCCTTCTGGCATAGAAAAAGTCATATGGTTAGTTTACCTTATGTCAAAGACTTTAGTGAAAGTAAAATACCAACTAAGTCTAGACCTATTCAAATGAATGCAGAACTCTTAGAAGTCTGTAAGTCAGAAATAAATGATTTGTTGAAAAATAAAATCATTAGTAAAAGCAAGTCACCTTGGTCATGTTCAGCCTTTTATGTAAATAAAAGTTCTGAAATTGAACGAGGAGTTCCCAGACTAGTAATTAATTATAAACCGTTAAATGAAGTCTTAGAATGGATTAGATACCCAATCCCTAATAAAAAAGACTTAATTAAAAGACTCAGTAATGCATGTGTATTCTCTAAATTTGATTTAAAGAGTGGATTTTGGCAGATCCAAATAAATCCTAATGATAGGTATAAGACTGCCTTTACTACACCCTTTGGTCATTACGAATGGAATGTAATGTTATTCGGATTAAAGAATGCACCTAGTGAATTTCAAAACATAATGAATGAGATATTTAACCATTATAGTCAATTTTCAATTGTTTATATTGATGATGTTCTTTTATTCTCTCAGTCTATAGAAGAACATTGGAAACATTTGAAAATCTTCTTGGAAATAGTCAAAAATAATGGATTAGTCATCTCTTCATCAAAGATAGAACTATTTAAAACCAAAGTCAGATTTTTAGGTTATCATATTCATCAGGGAACATTTATCCCAATTAACAGGTCAATTCTATTTGCAAATAAATTCCCAGATGAAATCACTGATAAAAACCAGTTACAGAGGTTCTTAGGTTCCCTCAACTACATAGCAGAATTCTACAAAGACCTTAGGAAAAAGTGTCAACCCCTCTTCGAGAGATTGAAAGAAAACCCTCCTCCTTGGTCTTCTATTCACACTGCTATAGTCAAAGAGTTAAAACAATATGTCAAGACCTTGCCCTGTCTTGGCATTCCTACCGAAAAGTCATTTAAAATTATTCAAACTGATGCCTCTGATGTTGGCTACGGAGGTATTCTCTTACAGAAAGTCACTTCCAGTTCTCCTGAACAAATCGTTCGTTTCCATTCAGGAACCTGGAATTCTGCACAAGTAAACTATAGTACTATTAAAAAAGAAATTTTATCTATCGTACTATGCATTAGTAAATTTCAAGATGATATTTTGAATCAAAGATTTTTGGTCAGAGTCGATTGTAAAAGCGCAAAATACGTTTTACAAAAAGACGTTCAAAATATTGCTAGTAAGTAAATATTTGCTAGATGGCAAGCCATTCTAAGCATATTTGATTTTGATATTGAATATATTAAAGGTAGTCAAAATTCTATTCCTGATTTTCTTACCAGGGAATTTTTACAGGGGAAGCCATAGCCATACACATGCCTTTTCCTTGTTCTTACTACAGAAACAGAATAGCCAGATATAGTAACAATATTAAAACCCTTTGGGCAGAAGTTGATATTCTTCTTCAACTCCCTGAATTTGATTTATTAATACTAAGTCACTATGAAAACATCTGTCAGTTCCACAGAGAGATTAGTCATTTAAAAAGTCATCTGATTACTCTTAGTTACTGCTAATTTTTTTCTTTTCAGATGTCATCCAGTAAGAAGGAATCTTCCAACAAGAAACAACTTTCTCTTGTTCCTCCTCTTACTCTAGTTAACAGGTTTCAGTCCCTTGGAACAATTCCAAGACAGTCATACTCTTCAGCCCTTGCATCAGAGTCAGCCAGTCAACTACAAATGACCACCTTCAAGTCATCAAAGTCAGATTATGTCCAGAAACCCCTAGTCCATAATCTCTTCCACAGAGAACCAGTCCACAAAAATATCCATGATCCTATTGATCTGGTTAGTCATTTCTTCCCGCCTGGATGGCATTTCATTCCTCACCATCCAGATAAGTCAATTTCTTTTTATAAAGATATTCTATTAAAACATGAGTCAGTCGTATTTAAACCTATTTTCGATAGAGTCAACAAAAATAAAATTATTTATCACTCCATGTATATTCACAATATTGTATCTCTTGATGAGTGGGGTCATCCTTCCTTATTAAGAACACTCTCTGGTCATTCTCTCCAGTATAATTATTATGATTATATGGAGGCCTGGTTTAAAGTCATTCTCCACCAAAATGAATCATTTACCCACTCTTGGTTCTTTCAATTTGATCACAAATTCAAGTCAGTCATTCCTTCATGGTTCTTAAGATGGTGGAATTACCACGGAGCAGTTCCTGATATTCTTCCTATTGAACTTATGGACCAAGTCAACTATTTTTCTTCCCAATTCAAAATAAATGCACACAATAGTCAATTCCCCATACTACTTCTTTTTACAAGTAAATACAAAGTCCCATGGATTTTCAAATGGCAATATAGTTTGTCCAACAACATTGTTGCCAGAGTTCACTTTGTTAAATGGTGGGATATGTTCAAATATCCCAGAGTCATTGATCAAGTAAAAACAGAATTTCCAGTAAAGGTTCCCACTCCAGTCAAACCTATCACAACGGTTCCCATTCAACAGGTCCCCATGGACCCTTACCAGTCATCTAGGCAAATCCCAGCTGCCTCCTCTCAGTCAAAATCCAGATCTAGCAGGCCTTCTTCCAGTAAATCTAAAGGAAAGGCCCAATCTTCTAGTCCAACTAATGAAGACTTGCTCAAAATGTTCAGCCAGTTCTTCAAGGCCCAAGCCCAAGCAAAGGCAGAAGCCCAGATTGAAAAGTCAACAGAAGAGTCATCTGAAGACGAAGGTCAAAGCTCTGAGGCCTCAGTTGATTCCTCTAGTAAAAAACCCTACGCGTTCCAGTCACAAGAGGCCCAAGACCCATTTGCTTAAATTATTAGGCTTCAGTCACTACTGTCTTTTCATTGACAGAAAAGCTGCCGAAATAATTATGCAAAGGGAAGTCACTAGTCATTGTTCCGACAAAAGTCACTATTCAGCACTATTCATCTACAGGGAAAAGTAGCCGAAAGTGTTGTACTATTCACCTTTCACTGTAGCACTTTTCCTGTTTAGTCACTTTTTCTTTGTCTATTTAAATGAAGTTAAACGGAGGAGATAGGGGTCGGATTCCAGAACTCCTTCCTTTTCTTCTCTCTTCCCTTCTCTGAGAAAAATTCTCCCTGGTAAAAGTTAAATATGTTTGTAGTGTTTGTAGCAGTTTGCGCCTGCATCCTCTACTTTCAGTAAAACCTTGTAAGTTCCTTTGTATCAGTTAAATTGTATTTTCAGTTTATATCAGTTAAATTGTAATTTCATTCAGTATTAAATTGTATTTTAAGTTTCTGTATTTTCAGTTTCAAAGTCATCCACATTTATGAAAGAAATTTATATATATATATGTAATGTATATATATATATATATATATATGTAATGTATATATATTTCAATTTAAACATAGATTCATTATGTACAGCAAGAAAACGTAGATTCCTTATGCTCCGTAAATCCAAACTTCAGAGTAACAAGAACTCTGTCGATAAGATAAATTGCAAAGTAACAACTGGATAGTTAAATAAGTTCCAACTACTACTACGTTGTCCTTGGGGAAGAAAAGATCTATCTTTTTTTCTTGCAATGTTGAGGTAGGCTACAGATATAAATCTGAAAATGAAAAGAAGTATACTCTAAGACTTGTGCTTGACTGCATCAATCCCAAACATGAACACAACTGTTTGCAATCCGGAGAAGACCTGTGAAGTGAGATCTCATCGTTAGCTGAGGTACCAAATAGGAACCTAAGTAACAAACTCTTTAGATGATACCCACGATGTGCAGAAGTGTTTTGATACAACACAAAGTCATTCCACAGACCATGTAGATAACCAAACCAAACCAAATCTTTGTCACAATCAATTGAGACTACAAGAATCTTTTTACGTCATTGAGCAAATATTGACTGAGATCCAAACCAAGCATATCATTCTTTTACTATCGCATTCAATGTTAAATTCGGTGTACTCCTCCCTTTATTCATGTCATTATCAATAATCATATCACCTCGCCTTACTACTGTATCAATAGGCCTATGACATGTTGGGATCACTCACGTGGTAGTAAAATTGGTGGTGGCAGTAATTTTGGTGGTGGCTTGGTAAGGCCACACGGGAATTGCTTTCTCCATTCTTAAGGAATGGAAATCGTAATTATCCCCGTGATGGGATACACTAGGTGGTGGTGGTATTTTTGGGTAAAAACAAAATTTGGTGTTTGATGTGGAAAAGGAAAAATAAGGTATTATCCTTAGTGGGATTCTAATACCTTATAGGAATGGGTTTCCTTTTCCTAATCAATTTAGGTTAATTAGTAGCCTATATATATGGTTATGTATACGGGCAATTGGTGTGTGGTTTTTCCAAGGGTAGAAAAGCAATGCTTAGGTTGAGTACATTAGATGAGTGCAAGAGAAAACACACAAGGGGGATGAGAGGGAAAGAGAAAAAGGGCTCTTGGGATGTTATATATTTTTCTCGTATTGTAATCACTCAATTATAGTGGATTTTTTTTTTGCCCGTGGACGTAGGCAATTCGGTGCCGAACTATGTAGATTATGTGTTCTCTTTTTTTGTGTGTGCTTCCGTTGCGGATGGGATCAAAAATCCCAACACGTCATATATGTCCAAACCACCTAAATTTATTCTCTCTTGGCTTATCCTTACAACCCCTGCCATATCAAGAGTGTTAGAATTCATAATTCTATCATTCCTAGTCTTATCGCACATCCACCTCAACATTCTTATATCAGCTACACTCATTTAGTCACATGTTGTTTCTTAGCAACTCAACATTCTATCCTATCATTCTATAGAATTTTGTTTTTAACTTAGGAGGTACTCTTCGATCGAATAACACTCCAGAAGTTGCTCTCCACTTGAGCCAACAAACTTATATCATATGTATTATATCATCAACAATCTCACCATCCTTACTAAAAATAGAGGCTAGATATCCAAACTTCTCGCTACATTACACAAACCGTGTAGATAGAAGAAGAAAAAAAAAAGAATATCTAAGAAATTGTTAAATCTGCTGTAAAGGTCAACAAAGCCATATCAAAAACACTAAAAATGAGAACCCATTCATTTCTTATTTAAAGCCCTCGTGAAACTAAGACTGAGATTCCTAATCCGAGATGCATATTGAGAAGAACAATGCTATACTTACCATGTTCTTTCACCATTTTCATCGACCATTGACATGAAAGATCTAGCCACCGTTGATACAATGAGTTTCATAAAAAAATTAATTATATCTACAACATATCAGATGGGTAACCATAACATTTTTGTATTGAGAAACTAAAATGGTTAAAGTGCATGGTAAGCATGCCATTTTTGTATGGAGAAACGTATTATTCAGCTTATGTAATTAGATCGGCTGCATTAATTTCATTCGGCGGGTTGTAATTAATTCAACTGACTAATTAATTCTAAGCAGTTGAGTTCATAACTTCATACAATCAGACAACCAAACAATTTTTTCTTCCGATATCTTACAAGCATGCCCCTTTCTTTTTACATAAGAACAAATTTGTTGGTCTCTTAATGCATATTTCGGTGAAATTCCTAATCTTTGTAGACTGACTAAGCTATATTAATATGATCATATTAGAACATGGGTCCTAGTGTAAGACTTTGAGTCCTCAAATCAAACTAAATG
>BRYE01000029.1:18077816-18080316 GCA_030159115.1 Actinidia arguta var. hypoleuca | reverse complement strand
GGTCCCACTTATTGTGGTCAAAGGAGGAGGAAAATTGCGAGGGCTATTTATTAATTTCCTAGATTTTAGATTCTGACGCAAATTTTGCGCCTCCATGGTTGAACCTTCTACACGGTCCAACTCGAGTGAAGAGAGAGAAAAATCGGTGATTTCAGTGGTGTCAGAGCCCGTCTCGCTTCCCAAATTTTCCGTGCACATTTCTAAGCTTTTGGTGGTGAGTTTGGGCGATGATTGGTTAGCCATTGGATGGGAATATGAGCTTGATTTGGGATTTTGGGAGGTTTTAGAGAGAGATTGGAGGAAATTCCAATTGCCCATGTTAGGGTTTGAGGAATTGTGGTTGGTTTCTCCATAATTGGACTTGAATTTGAGGCTAAGTGTTCTTGTTTCTATGAGTTGGGACTCAAGAGAGTTAAATTCTTGGCAGACAATTGTAGACATAGACACAGAGAGAGAGAGAGAGAGAGAGAGGACTGAGCATGGGGGATAAGTGAGTAGGAGGGTGTGAATTTGTAGTCCTCAAAAGTGGCATGAAGGTGTACTATGGAGAGAGAGAGAGAGAGAGAGAGAGAGAGAGAGAGATTTTAGACCACTTAAAAGCATAGGTAATCTGGCATATGGTACAACAGACAAATAAGGAAGGCTCTTGTTGCTGCCGACTGCCTAAAATGCGGTTGTTAAAAAGTTAAAAATGATTAAAAAAAATAAAATTTTGATATACTTTTTATATTTTTTTTATACATTATTAATTGTCCTAATGACGGTTTATAGCATTTTCCAATAAGAAAATATAAGTAGAGTACAACTATTCATTGCAAGCCAAGATAAAAGAAATATCATTATCTCTTGAAATTCTTTACAAAAATTGTAGGGTAATGATTTGAGTACTCTATTTTTTTTATTGTGTAATTTTTAATAAATACCTAAATTATCTTTTTAATGGAAAGAAAGAAGTAGAAGTGTAATGGTATATGGAGGGGTAATCCTGATAATTGACAAAAGTATTAAGAATTTTATTATAATTTTACATAATAAAAATAAAAATAAAATGTATTTTAACAAAAAATAGAGTGGATAAAATAAATCACCGTCCAAATTGCATGTGGATTTGGTGGGGGATATCTTTAAATGTCATTTGTGTAGTAGAAAAGGGGACACAAGAGGTGTTTTAACACCTCTCCAAAATAACAAGTTTTGCTATTCATTTGATCTTTTGCTTCCCAAAAATGGCCTAGAAAAGACCAGAAAACCAAGAAAATCCAAAGGGGGAAATATGCACTTTGAATCATTTTAGACTTCCAAGATTCAGTTTTGTCAATTTCATCTTAAAAGTTTTCGAATTGAATCGTATCAGTCCAATTTCAAATTGCGGTTAAACTCGCTATCCGAAATATATACATACTAACCAATGGTCCGTAAAGTATACAATTCGTGTCACTTAAATTCCAAAAATTTCAAAACCTTTTTAACAGTCTCTAAACGTTGTTAGTATGATGAGTGTAAGAAAAAACAAGAAAACGGAATCGATCGAAAAAATCAATTGAAAATTTTGGTTTGGTTCGGTTTTAACTGCTAGTCTAGAGGTTTTGGTTTCTAAAATCAGAAAATTAAAAAAAAAAATAGTTCAATTTGATTTTGTGATGTGCTAAACCAATTCAAACCAAACTAAATTAGTTACCTATTTACTACTAAATCTAATATTGGTCATTTATATATACCACACATGTTAATCTAAGCTTGTGTTGGTTGACTATTCATAATTATTTCCATTAACGATTTTGACTACTGTTTTAAATTTGACAAATTTTGAGAACTTTAAAGATGAGATTGACAAAATTAATACTCGAAGGACCATTTATGTATTTAAACCTAATTTTAAATATTCCTTAACAGTAATTGATTGTATCCTATTTTTATGAATTTTCGTTTTTCATGCACGATTCATATGATTTGGCAATGACGTCGATTCCATTCAAAGCAACAGCACAGTCCGTACGGACAGAATTTCTAAGAAGTGAAGCTATTCTAAGAAGTGGAGCCACTCAATGCATATTGTTCAACCCTACCCTACCCTACGTATGCAATGAGTAATTGACCGAGATATTTCTCGATTCACTTAGTAAGGATTAATGCACATTTTACACGTATGCAATGAGTTATTGACTGAGATATTTCTCGATTTACTTAGTAAGGATTAATGCACATTTTACACGCATACAAGCATACGTGTATATATATATATATATATATATATATATATATATATATATATATATATATATATATATATATACAATGAGTCATTGACCGAGATATTTCTCGATTCACTTGGTAAGGATTAATGCACATTTTACAAGCATACAAACATACGTGTGTGTGTGTGAATATATATATATATATATATATATATATATATATGAGTTTTACATATTTTAAGGTATTTATACATATTTTTATACAATTTTTACGTATACCAATATATTTTTTACCCAATTGTGTA
>BRYE01000029.1:18045316-18047816 GCA_030159115.1 Actinidia arguta var. hypoleuca | reverse complement strand
AGCTGAGCATAATTCGTCTACTGTTTTAAATGGGATTCGAAGTAGTCCCATTCAAGAAGTGTGTAAGAGTATAGTTCATCTCTATTGGGATTCGAAGAAGTAGGTTCATATGTTTTAATCAATCATAGGGGTGGTTTCGGGGCCCTATAACCCTTATGGTCTCTCTAGGGCTAGACTTTTCAAAGTCATTCCTTGGTGGTGCTACATTGTCGGTTATTTAATTATGTATAAGTAAGTTGCAGACTCGGACATTTATAACAGCACGCACCAATATTACTAACATTGATTATGGTTTGTTCTGGCTTGCAAGGCTTACCCACTAATCTTCATGCTAAATACTTGAATTTCTGACCCCGATGGAGATTTGAACTTGTAATGGAAAAACTGTTTTCAAAAAAAGTGAATTGAGGTGAAGGTATTTAATTTTAATTTATAAAAAATATTTTTTTATTCATACAAAAAGTACATTAAATTTATACGTGCATGGTTGTTTTATATATTTATATATACAGACATAAGTATTAATATATAAAAAAATAAAAATATGTAACATTTATATCTAACAAAAATCATACAAAAACTAATCTTAGTAAAAAAATTAAAGATAATATTTTTGCAAATTTTTGGATTACTGGACAATTAAAAAATACAAAAAAAGTAAACTTTTCTGCACATATTTTTTTTTTTCTGAACGGAGCTTTTGTTTCCCACTTGTGAGGTACCAAAAACCACCCGATGAGCATATAATTACTTGGTTTCCAATACGTTATAAAGTTAAATTACATCCACAAAATTCTTCTTTAATGGTCTGCCAGAGGTTTTGTCAAACGATGGCTTTATCAAAAGCGACGTGTTAGACAGTCATGAACAATGTCACATCATAATCAATGGGTGTGTTTAAGTAAATGGATTCGGATCCTCCGAAGGGCTGAGGAGTAGAGTGTTCTTAGAGTGTATAAAATGATATTATTTTATACACTTCAGAATAAAATTAATATCATTTTGATTCTGACTATAAAACGATGTCGTTTTATGATTAATCAAAACGATGTCGTTTTATTTTAACGCGTATAAAATAACCTCATTTTGTGTACTTTAGGAGAGCACTTGCGCGCACACACACATCAGCACTTAAGAGGATCCGAACTCAGAGATCAATGGTTGTTTGGACAAGAGAATAGGAATTGCGTCCAAGTGGCATGTGGATGATTGGAGTAATGTTGCTAAAACAACATATTCATCACAAGAAATGACTTTATCGATCTTGTCGAGTCATCAACATTTGAATTTTCAATACATTTTGAATTTGACATTAAATAATAAGGGTATCAAAATCAATGCTATTTTTTTGATATTTTAGCACTGTAAAATGACTTATTTTGCCAAAATAGATCCAACAGTTGGAGTTACTCTTACATATTAAAGCTCATGAACTTGGGTACAAATATCATTTATTATAAAAAATAATGGCTAGTGATTTTTACACTTCTTTTTATCAAATTGTACTCCACTTTTTTTTATGATTAATTTATATAAATGTCCTTCCATATAGTACAAATATTTGAATAAAAATAAGTATCAGGATAATTCACTATAATAAAGACCAAAATAGGGTGTCATTAAAAAAATAGGGAGTGCAAAAATCACAAGTAAAAATAAAAAAAATAAAAGGCATAGCTTTAGGGGTGATCCCAAAGCTATACTCTTCAGAGATCGCCTCTTGGTAAGTGCTACATCGCATATCATTTAAATATATAGTGTTAAGTTATAGATTTGTACATTAATAGTGTCATGTATTCAAGTTGGATAAGCTTCACCTAAACCTAAAAAACACGTCGACTCACTTTTGTACTTAAATATTCATAAAATTCACCACTTAAAAAAGTTTTAACCCAAGACGATAGTTGTTTGCCATCAAACCACCCACTAATAGCAAGCAAAAAGAATTAGAGTAAAATACATTGGCCACACCTGAGGTTTTATATTAATACACGAAGTATTTCTGATATTTAAAAAATTATAATGACTTCTCTTGAGGTTTATATTTAATACAAATGTATCCTGATGTTTGATAAATGACACTGACCACCCCTGAAGTTCTGGGTTAATTCAAAAAACATCAATGGAGTGGTCAGTATATTTCAAGAGTGCTTTGTATATTAATCCGAAATATCATGAGTGGTCAGTGTATTTTAGAAGAAATCTATTATTAATTTTAAACTTTAAAAAAAATTATTATAATTTTTTAAATATCAAGAGTATCTTGTGTATTAAAGACAAACATCAGTACTCGAGAGAGGCAAATAATTATGACATTATGATGCTATTTGAGAAGACTTTGATAACGTAATTCTACATTCTTACAGTGGTTTTGGAGAATATGCGCACGTGTCACACATTTGGTGGTCGCATCCCATGATTGCCAACCAAAGTTGTGGGTGGTAGGCGCACCAAACCATACGTCGAGAAATATTTCCATACAATCGCACTCACTCACCTC
>BRYE01000029.1:18020316-18022816 GCA_030159115.1 Actinidia arguta var. hypoleuca | reverse complement strand
AAGAAAAAAATTATTTTTACTCAATAAATTAATTTTTTTTTTTTAAATATGAATAATTTTTTTTTTACATTTTTATACTCCTCTCGTTAAGAAAAATTAAAAAAATATAAAATTGTGATAAAATTATGATTTTTTTTAATGAAGACGAAAAAAATCAAAAAAATCAAAACAACTATTTTTTTTAAAAATAAATAGCCCAAATTGAAAATATTTTTTGATGTGGAAAAAATACAGGTCACCTTCGAATCTTAAACATTTCAAGTGACGCACATCATCCAAGGGTTCACAGCATCCACCTTCCTGATCACCTTAAATTATTAAAGAACTGAGCTCCACTTCGCCTACACAAACAGTTCCTCCAGATCACCATCGGACGAGGTAGTTTATCTCGCCGAGTCAGAGACTATCTCCATGAAGACTTGTCCTCCAAAAGGACTCCATCTCCACTAGAAATCTGTCACCATGAGACTCTTCCATCATTCCTCTTTCTGATTAGAGTTCATCTCCTTGAGAATTTCACCTCTACAAGGGAACAATCTCCAATAGACTCCAGCTCTATCACAACGCCTATAAATACGGATTGTTCACCAAATGGCATCCTCCGAGGAACTCGCCGTGATTCATCTACACGGCTCATCACTCCATCTATATAAAGCCCCCCTTGCTAAAAGGTACGCTTAACACAGGCACCACAGACACATTTACTATTGTGCTCGCTCACACTGCCTTTAATTATCTTCTGATCGCTTTGGTCTAATTTTCACGCCGAAAGGATTTTGAGCGATCTCACCCCAATCGATTTCTTTTGTTCACTAGTATGCAGGTCGCCGCTGTGCAGATCGCCCCATTTATACCGAGGTCCAGTGCTGAGGCCGAAAAATAATTCTAACTGTTGGTTGTTCTCTCAAATTTTTACCACAACATTTTTAATTGTATTGTTTTAATCTTACACTAAAGTTTTTGAAATGGATAGCTTTAGATTAAAGACCTAAGCATCGCCTTCACCGTCATGAGAAGAAAGAAGTACAAGTATATTCCATGTAGATGGCAATTAGAGTAAATAAAAAAAATGAGTGCATTTGATAAAAATAAATAAAACGCAATATTCATTAGCCCAAAATACTTAATCATTTCTTTACTTTTATTTCAAAAATCAACTATATTACAAATGTTACTCAAAAAAATTAAATTATAATTTTATTGGGTTTTTTTAGATATATTTATATCATTTTTACTTTAATAGGTTTGTCAATATTTTTTTAATAATTAAAATTTTATAATTTTTTGATTTAAAGCAAACATAATGAGATAAAAATATAGACTCATTTTTCATTTTTTTAGCGGATCTTTATATTTGAACTCTCAAAATGAAGTATTTATTTTATCATACAAAATAGAGTACGATTTTAGCTATCCTAATAATTATTTTATAGTTTAAAGCATAGTTAGAATTCTAAAAATAACCGGTGGTATTCTTAATGAGTGTTATATAATCGGTTACTCAATTCATGTAGTAGTAAGTTGTGGACTAATTCAAACGGATGATTCTATTTGAACCCAAAATTCTTCTCTCTATCCCAAGAATTTTTATTTGTTTTAGTTATAATTATATGTCTTTATCAAATTACTATTAAGGATAAAACTTGAAATTTGAAAATTTATAATTTATTTATTTTTTCAACATACTCCTCAACTCAGCCTCGGCCGCTGACGCCTGCAACTGCAATCAACCCAATAAATAGCATCGCCGATGTCGTTTCCCTTTGAGCACCGCTGCTCCTCCGTCATCTCCTTTCTCCTTTCACCACCGTCCCTTCTCCCTCCATAGACCCCTAATGTTCAACCAATATTCAAGCTACTACTCCATATATTTGACTTGCAAAACAGAGGTACAAGCTTTACCAAATCATTAATACAACTGGATATCGCAATGGAGTTTGGAATCAGATTAGACATACATAATTTGTATATATGAATACACAAATATGTAATATATTTTCATAAAGTTTCCTAATCGAAATTCAATGATTGGGTATATATATATATTGTAAGGTTTATTACATTACTGATTACTATTTTCTTAGAGCTATTAGCTTCAATAATGTTTCTAATTGAGTAAATAATGGAGAAATAGCTTTACAGAGCTAGATATTCCTTAGTTTCCAAAAAGTCAGTAGGAGTTTTTTTTTCAATTGATGAAAGGGTTGAGAACTAATATGCGAATCAAGACAAAAACCAATTGCCCCCGAAAAAGTAATGACAGGTTAAATTTTCAGTGACCCTAAAATTTTTAACTTTTAGCCAATCAAATTGAAACTTCATAATTCTAATTATTTAAATTAAAACTCTTGTCAGACTCAGTCCATCTTTTTTTTTAAAATTCAAGTATTAAGGAGAGGGGAACATGAGCCTTATAGACAACAAGAGGGACCATAACTTGGAGTTGTGAGACATTTCAACCCCACTGAACTACAGCTGTCGGCACGCTTGACAACTGTCT
>BRYE01000029.1:18015316-18017816 GCA_030159115.1 Actinidia arguta var. hypoleuca | reverse complement strand
ATTTTAAAAAAATGATCTAAATAATTTTTTTTTTAAGTACGGCTAATCAAAGTGTACTTCAAAATAAATCTTTATTATCCAAATTCATTATAAAAATAAAGACAATCTTTTTATTTTTGTTAAAAAAATAATTTTAAAAATAAAAGAGATCAATGTTATTTCAAGCAATTGTAAATTATAAGGAAGTCCAGTAAAAATTTATTAAAATAAAAAAACGGGACCATGGAAAAACTTTTGGGGTTATGGAGGCAAAAATAGTCCATTTCTTTCCACAAATTACAAATAGCCCATTCATGATTAAGATAGTCAACTTAAATTAATTTTTTTAAAAAAATAAAAGATTATCTTTAAAATTAAAAAAAATTAAATATATTTTTTTAATAAACCAATTAAAATGAATAACACTTTATTTTTTTTCTTCTTAACATTTAATTTATCAATAAGTATTTTTTTTTTAAATATAATTTAAATTATGTTGTGGTAAAAATTTGGGAGAGCAACCAACAGTCAGAATTGTTCATCGGCGTCGGCGCTGGACCTCGGCTAAAGCTAGGGCGACCTGCACACTAGTGAACAAAAGTAATCGATCGGGATGAGACCGCTCAAAACCCCTCCGGCGTATGAATCAGACCACGGTGATCACGAGATAAATATAGGCAATGTGGGCGAGCACAATAATAAATGTGTATGTGGTGTCTGTGTTGAGCGTACATTTTTATTATGGGGGAGCGGCCTTTATATAGACGGAGTAATGAGTCGTGTCAGTGAATCATGGCGAGTTCCTCGGAAGGATAAGCATGGGAGGATATCCCAATAAAATCTGGAGACTAATATCAGGATGCCATCTGGTGAACAAACCGCATTTATAGGCGTCGTGATCGGGCTGGAGTCTATTGGAGATGGTTCCCTTGTATAAGTGGGATTCTCATGGAGATGGAATGATGGTGGAGTCTCATGGAAATAGACTTCTAACGGGAATAAAGTTCTTTTTGGAGGGAAAGTCTTTATGGAGACGTTCTCTGCCTCTAGAGGAAACAATTGTCTAGGCGAAGTGGAGTTAAGTTCATTTTTAATAACACGGGGCGACCAAGAAAGTCGGTGTTGTGATCCTAATGGCGACGTGCACCACTTAGAATGTTTAGAGCTTTTAAGAGGTGGCGTTTATTTTTCCCACATCAAATTATTTATTTTTTAAGTATTCTTAATCAAAGCGTACTTAAAAAATAAAGACAATCTTTCTATTTCTGCCAAAAATTTAATTCCAAAGAGATTCTTGATAATATTTTTAAAAATAAGAGAAATAAATGCTATTTTAAAAAATACCTGAAGACAATTGTATTTGTCAAAAACTATAAATGAGCCATTAAAATTTATTAAAAAATTGGGATTAAGGCTCCGTTTGGTATCAAATTTTTGGCTAGTTTTTTTTAAACTTATAAGCAAAAAAGTTAAAAAAAAAAATTAACTTTTAAACATTACCAAACGTAGCATAAAGAGATCGTTTTTGGGTACGAATAGAATCACCCTTTTTTATTGCCCTGTATTGGGATATGCAGGCAAAAATAGTCCATTTCTTTCCACAGTAGACAAAAAGCCCATTCATCTCTCTCCTATCCTCAGTTGCCATTGAAGGAAGAGAATCCTCAATCCGTGTCTATTTTCCGTGAAAGCAGTACCTCAATTACAAAAAGCCTTTCATCTCTCTTCCTCTGCAGATGAACCCAAATCAGACTGCACGCACCCTACCTAAATCCATCGGTTATTCTACGAAATGATCATCACTCTCTGATCTACACCAAAATCCACCAATAACGCAGCCATTTTATTCACTTCTAACCACCCAACAATGCAATACTTCTGCGTCTTCGATCGATTACGGCCTCGCTTGAATTTTGACGATTGTTTTGCAACTCTGATCTGTCAGATTTGCGAACTATTAGAAGCTCAGATTCTCTCCATAGTCTCTTGATTTCTCTAATTTTTGATCTTGATCGAGTTCACCGAGCTCTCAGATTTTGATTCTAACTGAGAGCGGAGCGAACAAGAGTCGGCGAGATGACAAAATTATGGACGGAGTGAAGGTTGCCATATCCGAAATGGTATTCCCCGTGGGCAAAGAAGGGCGAGGGCTGAGAAGGAGTTGTTGTCTAATGGGTGGGACCTGCATGTGATGATGTAGAAGCGTCAAACAGCCCGGCACACGACAAGTTAGGCACAGTGATGGGTCGGATCAGCGACTGTTTTCAGGACACAGAGGAAAACAGATTTATGTGAGAAATTTTAAGTTATTTTAAATTTTTGGGACGAAACAAGCACAAATGGGCACGAGCAAATTTTTGGGATGTTACAGTGATTTTTTTTAATTTTTTTTATAAGAAAACGACACCGTTTTGGTACATTTCATAAAATCTTAGATACACTCTTCTTGAATTACTGTAGCATTACCCCTAAGTGAGGCCTATTTGATTTCTCTCGGTGACATGTACTGCCACGTCAGTAG
>BRYE01000029.1:17995316-18005316 GCA_030159115.1 Actinidia arguta var. hypoleuca | reverse complement strand
CAACAAATCAACAATGTTAGCAATATTTTTTTTTGAAATATTTTCATCTTTAGTGCAATTATTTTTGTTTTTGTTTTTATTTTGTTTTTTAATTTGTGTTGACTATAGGAATCGAAAATAGAAATAAAAATTATTGTTATAAAAATACGATATGATTTCTAACCAGTAAATTTATTATTTTGTAATCAATATTTGCAGATGTGTTATAAATTGAATATAGAATAATGACACCAAATAATCTGTCTTTGGGATTCACAATAATAAAAGTGGGTTGTTGAAAGGAATATGCTTATCAGACGTCCATGTTTGAACTACACTGATGCAGTTTAAACATTTTGAATTATATTTTGGATTCATTTTGATAATTCAAAACGTTACATTATAGATCTCTTAAAAAAATTTAACACTATAAAAAATTATATTAATCTTATACAGATAAATGGTCGATCAATATTAATTTATATATATATATATATATATATTATGTATCGTATTTATTTATTAAATTATAAAACAGTATTAAATAACTAATAAATTATATCCGATTAACTTAATATTTTATAATACTAATATTTACGAGAAATATCAAATGTTAATAATCAAAATGAGCTCAAAACGAAACCGAAAATCTTTAGACATCATCTTTAGAGTTCAATTTAAGCCCGGTCGTTGTTGAAAAGAGCGCGATTCTTTTGTATTGACCATCTTACACGTGGCTTTTGTTTAATCATAATAGTGATTGTTATATTCAATCATTTCATTGGTAGGTATTACAGGATAATTTAAATAATACTTAAATATCTTGGGTTACTTAGAAGAAGATACATATTGCGTAATGACTATTTTGTCCTTGTTGGTGGTGGTCCCCATGTCATAAATTTTCGGACCCACGTGGCACAATCCTTCCTTGAGTGGTTGGGGTTAGATTTGCTTTGTCTTGCCGACGGCGACTCGGGGGCACACAATCATGCCTCAAAGGGTCCATTTTTTTTTGCTTCTCTCTCCTGTACACGTGTACGGTGTACCCCACTTTCCTTTGTTTTTGTTTTCTTCTCTCTCCAAAAAAGCAAACAATGACGTTAGCATGGAATAAAATAAGAATTATCAATATCATTTTAATATTTAATTATGTATAAGAATCGGTTATAATAATAGAACTCTCAATTGAATAATCTTTGTAATAGAATACTGTAATATTTATATTCACTAATATAATTTTATCCATACTTTTTCTCTCTCTTAAAAAAAATTATTTAAATGAGATTGGAATCGGTGGTCGTAGTCGGTACTCATGGTATTTTTTAATTTGTAGTGATAATGATGGTGGCGGCAGCAGTGGCGGTAATAGTGGGTTGTGATGACAGTGGTGAGTGGTGGTCGATTGTGTGGTGATTAGAATGATAGAAAAGAATGAGATTACTATTACTTCCGTATATTAGAGAATTACTATTTTATAAAAATAAAAGAATGTGCACTTTGATATTTCTGACGAACTAAACGTTGGAATGAGTATTTTTACGAAATTATAATTCCATTCTAACGAACCAAACAGAACATAAGAGTAATGTTACACAGATAGACGATCTGTAAAGAATTTATAAACAGAATGGTATAGTTAAGTATTAACGCTTTTACGTTGAAACAGAATAATCATGTTATCGTCACATCATTCTTGTGGAGGTTTTTGTGTAAATTTTTTATAAAAATATTTTTTTCGCGTATTAATTATAAACCGGGTTCCCTTTATTCTCTTGGTTTTAGATTTATTTTTTTGAAGCAATAATTTCATATCTAATTTATGGGTAATAATTTCGTGAAATAGGTTAAAATTTGGGGAAAGTAGCATTTTCTTTTTTCAATTTTATGGATGCATGATCCAAGCGAGTAAAAATTCAGAACAACAGTTATACCAAGTCATCAATGACGCGTGGTAATACAATTCAATAACAAACCTAGACATGGGATGAAAAATTCCACTACTTGAATGCAACGTCAATTTAAAAAAAGTCAATGACTATCATGCATGAAAAAAGGGGTCCATCACACATACACGAATTTTTTGTATTAAATGATAATATCACGTGACACCAATAACATAATATTACCGTTGCAATTTTTTTCTCTCCAAACAACACATCCAGATTCTTACCCTCTTGACATTTCTTCAATATAAAAAAATAATAAAAAATAAATTTTATCAATGTATAGGCATTTGTAATCTTGGTTCTTGTGATTTAATTACAAGATTATTATGTCCTTTTTACTTTTTAAAACAATAGGGCACAAGCCAACTTGTCGTATGCCACGATCAAATTAAAATGTTTAAAAAATTATTAGGTGCTTTCAGATTGTCTTTCGGAATATTATGTTGTATTGCTTACATGATATTTTCAGCAAATTAATAACAAAAGCGAGTCATCAATTTTACCGTAAAATTTATCGCTACATGATTAGTTAAAAGTACAATGTTTAAACGTCACATTGTACTCTAAGAGCACTAAATAATTACTTAAAATATTTATATAATAATAAACAACACTAACCAAACCTACGTTAGGTCAAAGTAATACAATTGTCAATAGAATAATTAAAAAAGCATAATGATTATATTATTTATTAGTTTTATATATGATTTTTATATTTCCCAAGTGAAAGCGAAGTTATGCCCTTCCCTAAGCCTCCATTTGTCTGATACCACACGCTTGTCTCACTTTGCGACTCGTTTTTTAGGAATAAAAAAAGGTATATAATTTAGTTTTTTATTTATTTATTTTCGATTACTTGGGATACCAAAGATCGATTAATATGGGAATTGATTCCACCATTGATTTGCGGGGCCAGAATATAGTTGGGGCTTAGTTCCTTATAGACTAGCTGTAAGGGGATAAATCATACAATGACAGGATCTGGTTTTGGTAGGACAGGGACCTCCGACAAGATATTGCTATAGAGGCAAGCTCGGTGGTCCCCTGCGGCGGAGCTCAGTGCAAACACTATTGAGTATTGGCCCTATCGCTACAGAGCAAGCTCGGAGACCCTCTACATTGGAGCTTGGAGCAGTCCCTATCAAAGACTAATGTCATTTGAGCTAAGGTTATCTTTACTTTCGAGATGTAACTATTAAGTAAGCTCTGAACAATAATCACGTTGAAAGCTTGAATAAGAGGCAACGACCAACGATGGTCCCAAAGCATATCAGGGGACAAAAGGTGAATTGTACGTCAGAATTCCTTTTGAAAGCCCCCACGCCCGGATGGAGACATCAACAATTGATAATGAGTTATTAGTCACGCCGTAAGGGCATGACTGGATCAGCTGCCTACTCACTGACACAGCGATCGGCGCGTATGGACACACGTTGAGTTGTAGTCTGTCCGAGGTCAAGACAGCTAGCATGTCAAGACACGCTCTGAGCTAGGCTATAAAAAGGGAACTGTAATTCTCACTAAGGTACACACAACCTTGCTTTCAGAACATACATACTCTCTCTCTCTCTCTCTCTCTCTCTCACTACATACTCTGGTCATCTAACTTGACCGTCGAAGAGCAATTTACAAAAAACAGCTTCGACGGACAATCTTACTGTTTTGGTGTTGCAACTAGGATGTTGCTGGACGACGGGTTGAAGCCACCAACATAGCCGTAAAACCATTGCGAATCTCTATTCTCTATTTTTCTCCTTTCATCCCTCAAAAATATAAACTCCACACAAGTCTAGCTCAGGAATCGATAGCATCTAATGAGGAGGTTCAAATTTGAGAAGTTAGAATGAAGACTATGAAATAGAACCCAGGTCACAACGCTGGACTGTGGGAGTTAATTCGTTTTTATTTTTTAATGAATCTATTGCACTTCAAAATTTATTTTTTAAAAAGAATTCTCTTCAAAACCTTTTCTTTTATTTGTCTAACATTGTAGCTCAAGTTTTGCTCAAGACAAATAAGCCTATCCATTGCAAAAAAAACATTATTGTTGTTTTTTAATTGGTTAAAGCCCATGAAACTTTATTGTCCAAACCTGATAAAAGAACCATAAAAGTATACCAGTATCAATAAATGTTTCTAAGATTTATACTCCGTAAATGTTTTTAAAACATAAATGCTTTTAATGTTTACAACTCCATGCACTTTTATTTGTATTTTCCTTTTATTATTTTGTAAGAGATTTGGGGTATGTTGGGAACTTGAGGAAGGGAAAAACAAGGAAGGGGAACTAAGTGGGAGAAAATTTATAAGGAAACTAGTTATTTTAAATATCTCAATTGGTTTTGTACAGAAATAAGAAATAAATAAATTTTCTTATTTGATTTTAGAGAGAAAGAGGAAAGAAAATAATTCAGGTAAGTGAAACAAATAAATAAAAATAAAAATATATAAAATAAAAATAAAAATATATTTTTATTTATATTTTCTTAGATATATTTTTTTCTTTTTCTTTCATATTAGAAATCAAATTTCATATTATTATTTTTCCTTCCTTTCTCTTTCATTCCCCACATTCAAAACAAAGCATTAAAGTAAAATTGTGAATATTATCCTTTTATTTAATATGTGAAATAACAGTAAAAAAAAGTTCACTTTTTTTTTATGGAAATAAATTAAAATAAAGCCAACATTTATTCATTTAATTTGTGAAATGACAGTAAAAATCCAAAGGTGATCTTCTTTTATGGAAATACATTGACATAAAGTTAACACTTTTTAATTTAAATTTTGAAATAATAGTAAACATTCAAAGGTAACCTTCTTTTATGGAAATACATTAAAAATAAAAGTCAATATATATTTATGACGTATGCATATACCTGGATGGTGGGCCCAACCACTTATGTGGGTCCCACTCGTAGCCCTGTCATTAGTCCTACATGGCCAAACTATTCACGTGGGTCCCACTCATAGCTTTGTCATTAGTCCGACGTGGCCATAACGTTTAAAGTCAACTGTTCAAAATAATTTTGACTTGAATTGGCTTAATTTTGTTTTAAAAAATAAATTATTTTGAATAATTCAAAAGAAATCATTTGGTTATTGACCAAAAATTTTGTGTCTTAATATCTGTCACTATTTTCTATTCGGTTTATTGACAAAAAGTAATTTTAAAAAATAAAAAAATAATATATATTTTTTATATTTTTTTATTTCTATTTTGAATAATTTTTTCTAATAAAATTTCAACTATACAAACAGTCAAAACACCCAAAATTCGGATTTGCTAAAAGTTTCTTAATCAAATACATATTTAATTGATAATTCAAATAGTTCATTTTTTATATGTGGTAATAATAAAGATGTGTAGTAAAAATTATAATAATTAAATATTAGTAAGCTTATTTTTAAAATAAAAAAATATGTACGTGCTCAATTATGAAATAAAATATATCGTCCAAATAGATATATCTTGATATGATAGTTTATAAAACTTATTCATTCTAATTTTTGTCGGACTTAAACAGTTTAAATCGTCAAATTATATATACATATGATGAAGAACTAAATAACTTCAAGATAAAATTGAGATTTTCAATTTTAATAAATTTAAATTTAATATTATATCCTCTGAAATGACAAGGGGTTCATTGGGGCCCACTTTAGTGACGTGAATAACCTAAAAATCAATAGCATCCATTATCCAATGAGACAAAAAAAACTGAGCACCGTAGGGCCCTAGCATCTGCATTATTATTTATTGATGTTTTCTTTGACAATTATATAAACATTTACTTTGATTTTGGAAATTATACTAATTCTTTTGTTAGTCAAATCTGTTACTTGAAGGTAGATAATTGAATTTTTTATATTTCTATATTTTGAATAGACAAAATTACTTATTAGGGCAATTTTCTGTCTATATCAATACCATTATTAAACGACCATACACCAGTTTGGCGTGAATATAATTTTGAGGCTAACTAACAATTTGTGGTTTCCTAAATTGTATAACTAAATACTAAAAAATTTAAAAAAGTCTTTATTTTTTTACTAAATAAATTGCGATGGCAAAAAAATCTTAAATATTGATGTTAAAACAACTCCAATGGTTAAAGCAATTTTTTTGGCCGGTTACAGAGTTAACATGCTCAAAAGGTAATATTATTGTATTACTGCATTGATGTAATGTCATTTTAACACAACTAACATTCTCTTTTGGCTTTGGCCCTCTAAAATATTTT
The DNA here is from genome assembly GCA_030159115.1 of Actinidia arguta var. hypoleuca. Classification (NCBI taxonomy): domain Eukaryota; kingdom Viridiplantae; phylum Streptophyta; class Magnoliopsida; order Ericales; family Actinidiaceae; genus Actinidia; species Actinidia arguta. The sequence continues at coordinate 17,999,147 of BRYE01000029.1, read as the reverse complement.
ATTTTTTTCTAAATTTTTACACAAGCCACACAAGTAATCAAATAGGGATGGCTTAACTCAAAAATAAAAAATAAGAAAGTGCAATATAGTTTTGGAAAGTAGAGCATTACTAGCTGAGATACCAATTTTAGGGTGTGAAAAAAAGCAACATGCCAATTCTCATCTTCATTAGGAAGCTAATTCTCATTTTTTAATACTTTATTCTTTGATACCCACAAATTTGATGCAAAACTTTAGCATAAGCCTACAAATAAAAGAAGATTAGAAGTAAAACATATATTAATACAATAAGTTTTATTTTATCTTTTAGTTTTAGCCATACTCTTTTTAATTTTCAAGTTCGTCTTTGTGAGAAAAAATCAGAAAGTAAAAAAATAAGGCATAATTATGGGTAATCATCAATATTTATTTTATATTTAACGAACTTATTTTACCTTCTGGTTATCTTGAAAAAATAATAATTATATTTATAAAAATATATTAAAGACAATATTAATCATAAGTGTTGCTAATCAGCGCTTAATGAATAGTGGTTGAGGAGCACAAAATGTCAATTTTTTTTGTTATCGATACATATTTTATATTTTTCAATACATTTATGCAAAATTTTATATATTTTATATATTTTTAATATAAATTTAGATCTTTAACTATCCCTCAATGGTGTTGGTTAATATTTTCTTAATCGTAATTATATGGGAAGACTATGTAATTACGCAAAAGATAGGGAAGAGTTTTGTAACTATCCGAAGACATTGATTGCCGAGTCAACATGAGAAAGTAGAGGGAGCCAACAACACCATCCGAGAGTGGTGACTTGTGACGCAATGAGATGTTGACATCAAGCGAAAACGACCCTACGTTAAATTCAATAATAGTATTTTGTAACTATGATTATATAAATTTTGTGTGTATATATATATATATATATATATATATATATATATATATATATATAATTAATATATACATTTATAAATAAAGTTATGATAAAGTTATCATAACTTGAAACTATTTTTGCAATAATTAAAAATTCTGTTATGATAATTTGAATCATTCCACAAAAATTAAAGTTTATGATTTATAAAATATTTTTGTTATGATAACTTTATCATAAAAAACTCGATGTCTAATTTAAAAAACTATTTCAATATAATATATTTTATCACGGGTAAAATCATTTACTAAATCATAACAGTTTTATTATGATAAACTTATAATAGTTAAAATAGTGGCTGATTTATAAAATATTAAGTTATGGTAAATTTATCATAACAAATTTAGTGTTTGATTTTGTAGATTATGTCAAGTAAGGATTGAATCGCATTATTTGGGTTAAGTCAAAATAAACGTCTTATTTTCTTTAGGACTTCTTAAAATCGACATAATTATCATTTTCTTCATCATTTTTTTTTAACGTCATCATCTTCTCTCATAGATATCATTTTCGTAGTAAAACCTGCAATCCAAACGCTTCATATTCGTTTCTCTCCATGTAACTTACATAGAGAGAAAGGAGGTTGAAGATTGGCATTGCCTAGCAAGTTTAGAGAGATGAGGGGATTGATTAGACAAAGAGATTAATTATATATAGAGAGGGGGCTTAATTAGAGAGAGAAATAATTTTTGATAAATATATGAACAACTATAATGATTTTTAATTGTTACATTTTTTGACAAGATAGTTACGTATATGAATTATAGGATGTTAGATATTTATTAATATGGTATATGATAGTGCTTTTAGTATATTTTGAATTATATAATGTCAAATTAAAATAAAAAAATATAAAAAACTCATTCATAATATTAGAGCCTTAAGAAAAATGTGGCCAAGAATTCTAGATTTAAATTATAACATTTGACTTTGTTAAATATATTTATATTGGTTTTACTTTAAAAGTCTCATCGATATTTTATTAAGGGTAATTACACTCTCCAATTTTTATCTAAAAAATTTATTTTCATATATCATGTTTTAATTTAAAAATATTAAATTTTAAATTTAAAAAATGATTGCAATATGAATTCTCTGTCCACATTCATTTGAATTTATGGACGAAAATAGTTGTATGTCATTCAAATGACCATATTGGAGTTTTTAAATTAGTATAAATATAATTTTATTTTTATTTTTAGTATTTTTTTATTTTATCAATTCTTTCATATTTCTCTTGTTCCTATTAACGAGAAGAGTCTGAAAATATAATATTTTTTTTATCTAATTTGGATAAAAATTCACTAAATACACAAGCAAATTTATTTTTATTCCCTAAAGTCATCTAAAAAACTATTTTTTTTATTTTGTATAGGTAATGTGCATTGTACAATGACTATTTTCATCCATATATTATAATAGATACATATGAAGGGTTTATATTATAACTATTTTTAAAATTTATATTTTAATATATTTAAATTAAAACATGAAAGATGAATATAAGATTCGAGTGAAAGTTGTAGAGAGTAAAATAAAAATTATTATTTTATTAATAATACTAATTTTATCAAATTTTGAGACCCCGAACCTAACCTCTGGATTCCGTGGATTACCGAACCTATACCTCTGCCCCGAACCTATTCCTCTGCTTTCGGTCAGTCACATAAACAAGGCTATAAAAAATAATAGAAAACCCATATTAAATAAAAATAAAGACTCATTTTCATTTCTTAGTGGAACTTTATATTTTAAGACTCAAAATAAAGTATTTATTTTCAGATACAAAATGGAATATGATTTTAGCTATTTTTATTTAGTAGAACTGAAGCAATAGTTAGAGTTCTAAAATGATTAACCAAATAAAATTCATTGTCTTGTTCACGAGTGTGACATAATTTGCCATTCAAGTCATGCGATATTACGTTACTAAATCTCATATTATCGAGAATTTTTCAACCCACATAAAATAAAGACTCATTTTTCAGTTTGAATGTACAGTTCAACAAGGGCTCGCCCTTTTAACATTCAAACTGAAAAATGTGATAGATGAATCCCTTGTTAACACCCGTTTAACAAATTCTCGTTATTGTTCATAGTTTTTAGAGCATCCACGTTAGATTATGTAAGTATTTTTTTTATAAGCTAGTTAGTAAAATCTATAAAATTGTTCACATTCGACTAGCTAAAATAAAACCTAACCTTTTTTTTTGCTACTACAATTTTTAGCAAGGATGACTTCACTACTCACTTATTATCCATTTTTTCATTGTTTTTCTTAATAAAAAGGTGGACAGAGTAAAAAATCTTTCCGTTAGTACTGTAAAATTTCCCTGTGCAAGTGGGTCCCACCCCACACCCCACTTCAGCACGTGTACACAACGTGACAATTTTAGGCAGAGCGCGAGAAAATAATTTCTAGATTGGCACCTAAAAGAAACTGCGGGACCCACCTAAGAAAAAAATCGGCGGGACCCACACTTTTCTCGGAAATTCCGTGACCGTGACTCGAGTGTTTTTCCCCTTTAACCACCTCTTCCCCGTACGTAGGGTTGAGATCTGACACGCGGCTCGACACGCGGAATCTGTTCCAGCTCGGACTGGATGGGAATCTGGGGGCTTTAAATAATGTTATCGCCATGTCAGATATCAATCGGACGGCTGATACAGCTTTCTTCAGGAACTAGATAGATCGTCAACGTCCGTTTCGTTCGTTTTGGACCATTCAAGGTACTTATTGAATAGGACAGTATTGTTAGTTTCGTGACAAACAAACTACAAGGTTTCCCTAGTTTTCACTTTGAGCCTCATACTTTACATTATTCCAAATGAGACCTTCAGTTACTGATCTTTTTCAGTCTGGTGCTGTCGTTAACTGCAGTTCAATTTCCTAA
>BRYE01000029.1:17965316-17967816 GCA_030159115.1 Actinidia arguta var. hypoleuca | reverse complement strand
TGGATTACATAAATCTTAAATGAAATGAGATATGATTTTGATTTTCTATAATTACTAAATCTGGAACATAAATGAAATATGAATTATATTTTCAAGTTAAAGAAAGAATTTGATGTCGACTGACCATCCCCAAATATTCTAAGCTCGATTCTTAAAAGACTTGCTTAGTGCACGAGGAAAAGAAAATGTTGAACGCTAATAATGGAGAGAGAGTTTCATGGATTAGTTTTAGGAATTAATCCAAATATTTGAATGGGATTATCTCATATGTTAGACTATTAGGTGTTTGATTCCTAGAAATTAGATTCTAATTCCTTTAAAAAAAAAATGGACGTCCAAACAAAACCTCAATGTGATCATCAAATTTTGATCTTTTCATTTTAACCCCTCAAAATTCAATAATTGGGTCAATATAGTCCAAAGGTCGGAAAACATTTTAAGTTCTTTGAAGAGTAGTCAATGGTTTTCTACTCCATAATTATTGCTATATGATTTTCTCTATTTTAAAATAAATAAATTAAAATAAGCTAATGCCTTCATTCCGTTCTTACTCAATTATATTTTAGCGAACCAAACGCACCCTACTAGTCCAAATGTAAGATAAAAATTGAAAGACAAAAACCAATGGGAATCTTAGGCAACTTAGCAAAATTAAGCAAAACACCATATAACATAAAAATTTGCCCAACTTCTAGACTTTATATTTGGTAAATTATGAAAGTTTGAGGGGTCAAATAGAGAGATCAAAAGTTTGAGAGTGACACTGACAATTACAGATACATTGAAAGATTAATTAATAGTTTCCTTATTATTACATAAAAGTACCAAATTTGGCAAAAAAAAATAAAAAATAATACCAACCTAGACTCCCACACTTCTAACATGGGCCCTACAAATTATATAAATGATCTTTAAAATCTGCAAAAATGTATCTAAAATATACAAATGATCTTTAAAATTTGCACATGTTGTTATTTTAGTCCTTCAAATTTTAATTTGTCAATCTCATCATTGAAGTTTTCCAACTGCATTAAAATTAGTCCAATTGTAAACGACAACAAAATCGTTAACAAAGATATTTACGCTATACACCAGTGGCCCCTAAAGTATTTTCATCCCATTTCACTTTGACCCCACTATCAATTTGTTAATTTCATCCCTAAATACTTTAGACCCTGTTTACATAAATAAAATTTAGAATTGAATCCAAAACTTATTAGAAATAGTAGTTCATTACCTAGCAATACTTGATAATTATATTCAAGTGTTTGAATGATTTATAAATCTTCTACAAATCATTCTACTAGTGAAAATCATGAATCACATTTCTATTTTTATTTAAATTCCTACCATCTAAACATTCCTTATAATTTTTAGGGACAAAATTGACAAAATTTAAAATATTGGGTACTGAAGTGACACAAAACATAGATTTTATGGACCATTGGCGTACAATGTAAATATTTCACTTTGCAATTTTGATGGCGGTTTGAAATTAGACAAATTTTATTCAACTTGAAAACTTTAAAGATAAAATTAAAATAAATAAATTTTAGAGGACCAAAGTGATATAAAGCACATACTTTAAGGACTATTGGTATAGTTTACCTTAGAAGGAAGGTGGCTATAGACATGGACAATAGTTTCAATTTAATTATTAGAAGTACCATACTCAACAATAATTGAAGGCATCTTCAATTGTGTAAAGTAGCATATCCAATTTCACATCTCTATCACCCACTAATAATAATAATAATAATAATAATAATAATAATAATAATAATAATAATAATAATTAATTACATCTTTATCAATCCAAACCGTCCAATAATGTTAATGTCACTCATGCCCCAAAACCTTGGTAATTGCTTCAGAACCACTGAATAACTCCGTAAATATTTATACACGCGTTGCGTCTGCATTTAGGTTGGGAAATATTAAAAATTGTGAAGTGTTGATAATGGTGAGGGAGTAGACTTGACCTGGCCTAGAATTATAATAGCAAGGCCCAAAAATATCTATCCAAGCTCTGGGTCAGAAACCAACTACAATGCCCCAAAACCCCAAAAAAAAAATTTGAAAATTTTGTCACCTTGTTTCCATTATTGCATTGATTAAGCTGTATTATACTTAGATATGTTTTTGTTTTTTATAGAGAGAAAAGATAAGTGTCAATTTTGAATTAGAGCCTATTTCATTCTCTTTCTGGTTGGATTTGGAAAGTGAAATACCTGTTAGAAACATAAGTACTAGTAAGGTCGCCAATGTCCCAATGCTATGTCCTTTTGGGGTCAATTATACAATGGAAGCTCATAAAGAGTGCAATAGATGTTATATTCTAGCCAAAGTTCAGGTTAGTTTTTTTTTTTTTTTTTTTATGGTTTGATTTATGTGTTTTTTTGTATTTATTGAACTTTTTTGACCGTTTGATCAAAATTTTATACTTTTCTGGAACCTCTTGACGAGAGAAATTTTAAAATATAATATTTTTATCTAATTT
>BRYE01000029.1:17937816-17940316 GCA_030159115.1 Actinidia arguta var. hypoleuca | reverse complement strand
CTCCCCACTCTCTCTCTCTCTCTCTCTCTCTCTCTCTCTCTCTCTCTCTCTCTCTCTCTTCTTCACTGTTTTATTTTTATTTATTTTTTAAATTTTATTATTATTATTTTTAATACCTTTTGATTTATTTTTTTAATAAAAAATAAATTCTTTTTTTTTTATTTTTTTTGAGTTCCCTTTTTATTTTATTTTATTATTTATTTATTTATTATTATTTTTTTTAATATCATTTGATTAATTTTTTTTAACAAAAAATGAATCCCCGTTTTTTTTTTTCGTACTAATCTATTTTTTTTTAATTTTTATTATTATTTTTTCTAGTAATACCATTTGATTAGCTTTTTTAACAAAATATGAATTCCTTTTTTATTTTAATTTTTTTTATTTTTGTACTATTTTATTTATTTTATTTTATTTTATTTTTTTAATACCCTTTGATTCATTATTTATTTTATTTTTTTATTTCATACCCTTTGATTCTTGTTTTTTCTTTTTTTAATTCTATTTTGGGAGATATTATTTATAAAAAATTTAAAAAATAAATCGAAGGGTATTAAAAGGAGAAAAAATAAAATGGTATTAAAAAAAGAAAAAAAAAGAATAAATGGGTATTAAAATAAAAAAAAATTGGGTACAAAGAGAAAAAAAAAAGTAAAAAAAGGGACTTATTTTTTGTTAAAAAAACTAATCAAAGGGTATTAAAAAAAAAATTAATATTAAAAAATAAAAAAAATAGAAGAGTACAAAAAGATAAAAAATAAAAATAAAAAAAAGAATTTATTTTTTGTTAAAAAACATTAATCAAAGAGTATTAAAAATAATAATAATAAAAAATAAAAATAAATAAAATAGAAGAGTACAAAAAGATAAAAAAATAAGAAAAAATAATAAAAATAAATTTTATTTTTTGTAAAAAAAAATTAATCAAAGGGTATTAAAAGAAAAAATAATAATAAAAAATAAAAAATAAAATAAAATAAAATAGAAAGGAACCAAAAAAAAGTAACAAAAAGTGAATTTATTTTTTGTTAAAAAAATGAATTAAATGTTATTAAAAAAATAATAATAAAAATAAAATAAAAATAAAAATAAAATGGTGCAACAGAGAGAGAGAGAGAGTGGAGGAATGAGAGAGAGGGGGGGGGGTATTTTGGTCATTTCATAAGGAAAGAAGGGAGAAAAGTGGTGTCAGGGGGTTGGAAGAATAATTTTTCAAACATTAGGGGAGATCACTGTAATTTTTTAAACGTTAGAGGTACTTTGTGTATTAAAGGCAAATCCCAGGAGAGGTCAGTGTAAGTCACCCTAAAATTTTTGTACGAGGTTTACACGTGTCAATGTGTGTCATAAATTTGATCCACTGATATCACGGGTAATGCTATAATTACAACATCCGTTTACAACATCTGTGTACAACACATCAAAACGACATTGTTTTGGTGTTATAAACACAAAACGACGTCGTTCCATTTAGTCGATTCATTTGCCGGTTAAATGGAACGACGTCGTTTTGTGTTATAATACCAAAACGAATAAAACGACGTCGTTTTGTATTTATAACACCAAAACGATATCGTTTTAACGTGTTGTACATAAATGTTGCACATGGATGTTATACACTTAGCATTTCCCCTGTATCACAAGGGCTGTATAGTAAATTGACAACATGAGCATTGAATGTTGTCGGAACATCTTCTGATTTTTTTTCAGATGTGAAAAATTGTGGCGTATTAAATGAAGTACCTTTGTCCTTGGGATTTTTATAGCGTGCCGCGTGGACCACGTTATCAAATAGCAAAGGAGCCACATAATTGAGGGTTGCATACTACCAACTATAAACATTATGTAAATGTTTATTAACTATTTTATTTTTATTTTTTTATTTTTATTTTATTTTATTTTATTTATAAATAAAAAAATATTTTATTTATTATTTATAAATAAAAAAAATCACTATTATTATTTTTAAAAATAGTAAAAACAACAAAAAAAATTTTTATTTTATTTACAAAACTTTTTAACAAAATTTTTTCATTCAAAAATTTTCAACTACTACCTCCTCCTCCACTACCACCTCCATTTCCTCCTCCACCTCCACCTCCACCCTCTCCAACCACCACCACTGTCACCTCCACCAACTCCACCACCACCACCACCTTCTCCGCTTCCACCAAAACCACCTCCTCTACCCTCACCATCTCCTCCTCCTTCTCCATCACCACCACCACCACCACCACCACCAGATACTCCATGATATCCTTTTCTATCATCACCTCCACTATTTTTTTAAAATAATTTAAAAAAAGATAAACACAAACATATTTTTAATTTTTATTTTATAAATAAATAAATAAATAAAATAAATATAAAAAAATAAAAAATATTACCAAACATACTTTAGTGGTTGTTTTCAATTAATTTTACATAATATTTTTTAAAATATTATTCGGTTATTTTAATTTTTTTTTAGGAAATTTTCTGCCAATATGATAAATTTTAC
>BRYE01000029.1:17892816-17902816 GCA_030159115.1 Actinidia arguta var. hypoleuca | reverse complement strand
GCTTTACTTTATTTTTATTTTATAATTTTTGGAACTTACCACATGCTTCTAACTACTTTGATTTCATAATTTTAACAGCACTCTAATTCAAAATGTAGATCAAACAAGAAGAAGGAGAGCAACAGAGGGGAAAATAGTGAATTAGGGAAGAACAACCATGGTGTTGAAGGAGTTAGACACACAAGCTCAAGAGGGTTTCGTCTTGAATAATGTGTAGCACATGTGCACACATGGGTTTTGTCTTGAATAGTGTAGCACACATATTAATGTACTCCTTCCGTCTCATATTGCTGGTCCATTATTCTATTTTGAGATGTCCCAAAATATATATCCATTTCCAAAAGTCAACAAAGAAAAGTATGTAATTTTCTCATTTTACCCTTTCTTTTCTATAACATTTCAACTAAAGCAAAAAGTCAAAAATAATGATTCTAGAGATAAAATTGAAAAGTCAATGTAAATTAGATGTAATGATTATGTTCTCTTAAAAGTTCGATTATCAACACGGGACGGAGAGAGTATTATTTTAGTAAAATTAAAGTGCTAGGCCTCATGCAATCAAATTGGAAGAAATTCAAATTCAATTAATATTCTCTAACTAACGGAGTTTAATCCAACCAACAAGGCATTATCAGGCAGCCATAAGACCAGGTTACCTAATTGTGTTCCCGTCGATGCTGAAACTTGGTCCTTCTGGTTGCAATACTGTTATTGCCTTCAAACTTGGAACAAATGGTGGCTTCTGCTCTGATCCTCTGTATTCCGTCCCCTCAGCCTTCGGCACCGGAACCATCAACCTATCATCGTACTTCATGATCTTCATCATATCAAGGTCAACGGTCAACGTTATCCCCTCGATTGGTCTCATGTACAAATTAACAGTCCCATCCAAGTAGTAACACATAAACCAATCTTTTAGTCCCCTTCTCTCCATACCACCCAATAGTGAAACTCTCACACACCACTTCTTCTAACTTAAGTCCCCTCTTGCTAATTGAGGCTATAAATGGTGCATAACTCATTGGCAATTGGTTTGCACTTATCTGTTCTTCAAAGGTGAGCATTGGGTAACCATCTCCATGATAGACTCGATCAGATATGACAAAGTTTTTTGACAAATCTACGATTATTTCACGAGTCTTTTGACCAACACGGGCGATAACAAGGGTCCCCCGAGGTGGGTTTTTGGTGCTGGGGTCTAAAACCCAAGATAGGATGGTTTGTTTATCTGGTTCATCTAAACCAACATAGTGAAAAGTTAAGTTGAGGCCAGGGCTGGGATTGGACCCTTTGACTATGGTTCGAACTCGACTGAGCTCTGATGGAGTGAGAGGGTCCAGCGGGTGGTAATGATGAGTTGAGGTGACAAACAATGAGTTGGAAAGAAGGAAGAAGAAGATGAGAATCCTACAGCTTGAAGCATTGGCCATGGCTATCGGCTACAGCTCTGAGTGTGAGGAGGAAACTAGAAGGGTGTCTCTATTAACCAATATGGGCTTATTTTAAAGATTGATAAAGACATTTTTGGCCATTTGCACATGGACCACAGATATAAAATGCAGGCCATAACTATACAGGGGAGAGGAATAAATGAATACATAAATGTTGAACCCAATATAGCATACAGGATCTGTCATTTTATATATCTACAAGTAGTTACTCGTGTTCACGGATAATACATAAAAAAAAAAAAAAAAATCTTAGGTATACTTGTTAGAATTTTAAAAATCAGATAATATATAAACGTCAAATAAGAGATGTATTGATACAAAATGGAGAACAAATTAAAAAGTATAATGATTTTGAAAAAGTGTTACTAGTTTGGGAGAAATGAGGAGACAAAATTGGTGTTTTAGTTTTTTGTGTGTGTCCCACTAAAAAATAATCCAATATGGTAAAAAATATGCTCAGCTTTAGAGGTTTTTTATCCATTGAATCACAACCTATGTGAGGCTCACACGTTTGAGAAGAAGGAATGATATTTATTTTTGAAAAAAAAATAGTCACAGGTAAAATCTCAACTATTGGATTAATTCAAATATATTTTATCTGCAGATAATGAAAAATAGTTTTAACATTTAAAAATAAAGATGTCTTATATTATAAATTGTTCAACTTGGGCGGATTTGTTTGGGCTAAAGCCCCGTTTAGGCCTACCCCCAATTGCACTAGACTTAATCTAGCAGTCTTAGCCCGAGGCCCTTCGAATAAAATATAGGCCGTTCTCAACAATACTACGTCTAATGTGTTTTCTCTAGTCAGTAAATTATTGTGCATAGTATGCTAAATATTATGTCTGTATCTAATATTTTTTCTCTTAGACACCTATTAACAGATATTAATTGGGCGTAACTTTAAAACAAAAAAAATACATGCTCAAATTCATCTTCAATGTGTTCCTCACCATACTAACTTTGAATCAGTATCACAAACATTTCTTTCTGGGTAATTCTTGAGGTAAAAACTTAGAGATTTTTAGCCCAATCAAATGATGTTTAAAAAGTTAACTTACTTGTTGTTTTACTTCTTGTTATTTCAGTTGTTGCGGATATAAATTCAAAATAGATTTCAATCGATTTTGGAGACAATTAGTTTTGCTACTCTATTAAGCCATAAGAAAAAGCCACAAGCCATTTTAGAAAGGGAATAGCTTCTCTTTGGTCCTAATCTGGATTAGATCGTCTAATTTAGCTTATTAAGCCCACGTTTAAATTCATTTCAATAATTCGAATTGTTCACATTTTAATTTTTTATCCACCTTAATTGCAATATTTTTTGTTATTAGTATTTTTAAGTTTGCTATAAAAAAATTAGTTTTTTTTTCGTTGTGACTGTAGAAACAGAAAAATAAAAAATGATTAAAAAGTTAATTTAGAGGAAAAATATGTCATTTTTTTGCCTCATTTTTTTTTCTTTTCTGAAAACCTTATTATTTTTTAAACTTTCCTAATTTTCTCCTCACGACAAAATGTAAACCTAAAAACTTTTGAACAAAAACTAAAAAGGAAAATCACCCAAGAGAAAAGATACGAAACCAAGATGAAAAAAAATCTAAAAAGTTAGATTTGGGCACATGTAAACACCCATAATTGTAATTATTTTTGGCTAGTGATTTTTATATTTTTATTTTTTTTAATTATTTTTTTGTCTTTATTAAGATAAATTTATTTAAATATTTTTCCTATATATAGAAATATTTAAGTAAATTAACTCTAATAAAAAAATGCAATTAGAGCTTTGTCTGATCCGACGGGTGGGAAAAAAATTATGCCAGTAATCCATCGGGCTAAAGCAGGCCCGTATTTGAGAGCTAATCAGTTCGATAAACGACCCGAATACACGTTTACTCGTTCCACTATCGGCTTTTGTTTATGTTTCTGGACTCTGGACTCTGGACTTTGGACTCTTTCTCGCAATCTAACCGAATAGCTGCCTCTCTCTCTCTCTCTCTCAAGTTTTCACTCTCCAGCGAACTCTAGAACAAGTACCTTGTATTAGTTCCTTTGCAGTTCAAGTCTCCACGTATGAAGGGTGGTTCTTGCGGTGTTTCCTGTCTGCTCGCAACCTCTGTTTCGCTCTCTCTCTCTACTCTGTCTCCTGTAAGTTTCTATATATATACGCATCACCTCCTCTCTGTTATGTGCCTGGTAGATTATCAGAATTGTTCTCGTGATATTAATTCGCTACCCATTAATTTAATCATCAATTACAGAATTGGGTTGGTCTTGCTTTTATGTGTTCTTCTGTGTTTGTATTAGTGCCTGTTTGATCTTCTACTATAATTTCCATGCCCTTTGTCTTCTATGCCTGAATATTATAAGAAATGTTCTTGTGATATTTCTTTGCTACCCCACCCATTAATTTAACCATCATTTACAGAAATAAGTTGGTCTTACTGTTGTTTGTTGTTCTATGTATGATAATATATTCAAAGCAAAATTGCATCTTTATTCAGTGAGCACCTTCTGTTTGTGTCATTGCCTGTTTGCTCCAGTGCCATATTCTTTCGTGCCCTTTGTCTACAATTTCATTTTAAGAATTAGGTAGTTTGTTTTTTATTTTTTTTCCGCTCTTCATTGTTACCGTGATTTTTTTCAGGTTTTTTGTATCGACGTATCCATATCGTGTCCTGTAATTATCTCGTATCTGTGCTTCCATAAGTATTGTATCGTAATGTATATGTTTAAATGTCTACAAGTATGACAGAGACAATGGCTGAAAGACCTCTATGGCTTCTTGTTCTTGGAGTGATTAAATCTTTACTGCTGCTTCTCATTGAATCTTTGATTTAGCTCAATAATACCAAAATCCATTTGAAGTTTTGAAAATTTAGCTCAACCACGGTTATCAAAATCCTTATCTAGATCGTAGGATCTTATTATCTTTTCAAATTTAGCTCATCTCATTTAAGCGGCCCTCTCCCTACAGAATATATTAGGCACCTCTATAACATTGTCTCACTTATTTGTACAATAGGGATAAGCATGGATACCATTGGCCATTTTAGTGTTGTGTGGTAGCTATTACATAATGTATTGGTGTGATAGAATATATTTTATATATAGTTAGAATATATTCTGATACAAAATATATTCTGAATATTTTCCTAATTAATACGCTACTTAATTTATCTTCCCTTTAGGTTTTCCTCTATATAAAGAGGACTCATATGTATGTTTTATTAACTTAACTCAATACAATATAAATAATTCTCCCACTCTCTCTCTCTATAATTTCTAACATGGTATCAGAGCCCTAATCTTTCGTCGCTTCCTCCGCCGCTGCCGGCGGCTTTGCAATCGCCATAAAATTATTCGATATTTTTTGTTTTCTTTCGATTTTCCGTATTCTTTATGTTTTTCAATCCTTCCTTCCGCTAACCTCCGGCAACGTTTTGGCACCAATCAGCAAAAAACAACACGCTGCATCCACCACTCGACGAAGACCAACCCGCCGATCATCCACTGCTCGGCGAAGAACAACACACGCCCACTCGTCTACGCGCCCACGCGCTCACACATCCATGCGCTACCTACGCACCCCTCACACGCCCCATCAGCGCACTCTCAGTCCTTGTATCCAAACTCAAGTTGGTTTCCCGTTTACCACCTTGAGTTTGAAGGGATGTTAGAATATATTTTATATATAGTTAAAATATATTCAGAATATATTCAAAATATTTTCCTGATTAATACGCTACTTAATTTATCTTCCCTTTAGGTTTTTCTCCATATAAAGAGGACTTATATGTATTTTTTATTAACTCAACTCAATACAATACAATATAAAGAATTCTCCCCCTCTCTCTCTACAATTTCTAACATGGTGAATGGCATCGGTAATTTAAGGTTTTCATTGGTTTGTAAACATGTCTGATTGTCGTGACATGCTTAATTTATTCAGTGGCGTTAATCTAGAACTTTCACATGAGATTTGAGAGACGTTATGTCCATACGGGCAAGTTGCGAATAATGTCTTTATGAGTTGGATGGTTCATGGCTGCATTGTAAATGAATGTCTTTTGGTAAACAACTCTTCAATATGCAGGAATGGCTGAACCAACATAGTTACATACACAGTGGCATTTGATAGTGAAACGTCCGGAGGAGAAAAATATTCATCTGCTTCTCCGGAAGTTGCAATTGGAATCGATATTGGTATTTCTCACTGTAGTGTGGCGGTGTGGCATGGTTCCCAAGTAGAGCTTCTTAGGAGCAGAAACCAGAAACTGATGCGATCGTATGTCACCTTTAAAGATGACACTCCTTCAGGCATAGTCAACAATCAGCTGTCTCAGGAGTATGAAATGTTATCGAGCGCTGCAATTTTCAACATTGTACGCCTAATCGGTAGAGTGGACACTGACCCAGTCGTTCATGTGAGCAAAAGCCTCCCATTTTGGTGCAAACACTGGATATTGGTGTGCAACCGTTTGTCGCAGCGTTAGTGAATAACATGTGGAGATCCATAACTCCAGAAGAAGGTCTTGCGATATATTTGGTGGAATTGAGAGCCATGGCCGAAATGCAATTAAAGCACCCGATGAGGAACTGTTTTAACCATTCCAGTTTCATTCCCCCGGTTCCAACTAACCCGGATTACGCGAGCTTGTGCCATGGCTAGTCTTCATGTCCTGAGATCGATGCCTGAACCTACTGCTGTAGCTTTGCTATATGCACAACAGCAGAACGGTGTTCACGAGAGTATGGTTAGTGCAAGTGAGAAGATTGCGCTTATTTTCAATATGGGTGCCGGTTATTGTGATGTAGCTTTAACTGCTACAGCGGGAGGAGTTTCGTAGATAAAAGCCTTATCAGGAAGTGCTATTGGAGGAGAAGACATGCTTCAAAATCTGATGCATCATCTCTTATCCAATATGGACAGTCTCTTTTTGGGGCACAGAATTAACGAGATCAAGTCAATAGGGTTGCTTAGAGTCGCGATCCAGGATGCAATTCACAAGCTCTCATCTGAAACAAGTGTCCAGGTCGATGTCGATCTAGGAAACAGGACAAAAATATGTAAGGTAGTGGACCGTGAGGAGTTTGAGGAAGTAAACGAGAACGTGTTCGAGAAATGTTCGACCCTCGTCAAACAATGCTTGCACGATGCGAAGGTTGAAGTAGAAGATGTGAACGATGTCATACATGTAGGTGGGTGTGCAAATATACGGAGGATAAGGAATCGTGTGCTGGGGATATGTAAAAGAGAGACGATTAATACAGAGATGAATCCATTGGAGGCTGGGTTCGTGGAGCAGCATTGGAAGGAGCTATTGCCTCTGGTGTCAATGATCCACTTGGGAGCTACAACTTGTTAACAATTCAAGTCACTCGTCAGAGTATTGGGATTCAAGCCGAAGGGAACACTTTTGTACCCATTATAAATCGGAACAGGACAATGCCTTCAAGGAAAGATTTGACTTTCACAACTGCGCACGATAACCAAGCAGAAGCACTGATTATTGTCTATGAAGGTGATGAGAAATCAGTGGAAAATAATAATCTTTTGGGCTATTTTAAGATCACCGGAATACCCCCGGCTCCTAAAGGAGTTCCCAAAATCAACGTGGGCATGGGCATTGATACATCGAACATGCTGAGAGTTTTCACTGGGGTCTTAATGCCCGGGACTGAACAACCGGTGACTCCTTTTATGGAAGTTAGGATGCCAACTGTTGATGACGGGCATGGCTTGGGTGCTGAAGCTCTACTCAGAAAGTATGGGTCTACCGTAGATTTAGTTCCAGTGCAAAAGAAGATACAGCAGTGAGACATATTCTGTAAGTGTCTTTGTGTGTTCTTGTTTCTAGGTTCTGTGATATTAGTCGCTTAGGCTGAAAAGATTTCAAGTTCTTACAGTTTTGGTTATGTTATGTTGGTACACTCAATGTATGGCTTTCGTAATTATAAATAAATGTACATGGATTGTGGGATGCGAACTTTGTAGTGTCACAGTGCAGTGTTTGTTGTATGGATTATCTGTAAAGAGACGACATGTTTATGACTCTACTTGTTTATGGCAGTTCAGCAGTTGGTTACGAGAGTGTTGGAATAGAAGTGAAATTTTGTTGTATTTAAGTCATTCAAGTCTGTTAGGTTCTATTACCTGACTTGCCTTTTTTTTCAATGTCTAGTCTAAACTAGCGTGCAATCACGTGATCACGACTGGGCCAAAGAAGTCTAAACTGACACACTACCTTCGGAAAAGGGAACCGTTGGAGGAGTTATGGAGATTATAAGGCTAACCCGATCTGGTCCGTTTGTAGCTGAAGCTGTAATACATTAGTTATTTGCATTTCAATTTCAAACTTACTGTTGTGTTTGGCTGGGTAATACTATCTGATGATTACTTCAGTTATAAACATCTTTGGGAGTATTGAATTGGAAATTAAGTGTTCACACAGATATCAGCATGTTTGAGGCACAAATAAAGCCACAGAAGTTTGTGAGAGCTAAGAATCATTACAAAAACATAGCTGCTCTCGGGAAGAGAACAGTGTAGCTAATATATTTGTTTGGTATTTTGGCTGCTTGAGACTTAAATGGAGTGACAGTAATCAAGTGTGGGTTCTTTACTGCTTCTGGAGTTCTATTTGACATATCAGAAACAAGAAGAGAGAGTAAGAAAAACGCGAGACTATGACAAGCTTTTAGTATTAACAGTTGTGGACAATGTGAGCTTAACTCGAGCTAGAGGGATCGGTAATTTTAAAACAAACACCACAAGCACAAGAATGCACGTCACGGATTAATATCACAATGGTTACCTATGAACTAGCAGAAGATGCTCAAATTCAGTAGAACAGAAAACGATTCATGCTACCAGGTGCAAGTAGGAGGGTTGAAGTTTAAACTTTGTTGAGTCAAATGGAGCTTATCATTAAGCAGAACCCTAAACAATTTTGGAAACCAGAGAAAGGTATAAGATAGTCACAACTGCACGTGATAGCAACTGTTTCATCAGTCTCCACAAAGTAGAAACAAATGTTTCCGAAAACCATGGAGACGATACCACAATGGACTGTAACAGAACCTTACACAAAACCAAGTTGCCATTTGGATTCTATGGAACAACAAATTAAACCATTTTCCATCCAAATCAATCCAATTTTTTTTTTGACTATATCAAAAACGGAAGGTAGATGTGATTCATTCATATCTTTCACTAAATCATCTAACTAAAATCAGTTAGCAATAGATCAAGGAACAACGTGCATCTATTCATTCTTCCAGGCAAACAAAATTAATGAGAAATCAAGTCCTGGTAATTTAGGCTTCCTAAAACTCCACGAGCAAGGCCAACATCGTACACACAGATCAGAAAACGTTTGGCTCGACTACGATTTCTCGAATGACTAACAAGTTTGGAGCATGAAAAACGCATTCCCAGACACCGTGCCAAACAACCAATTATGTACATCCCAGAAGACTTCCAACGGGACTCCACCTACCCAAACAATCTCATTCCCCCAAAACTTCCAAAGAAGGCGCTTCACCTGCATCACCATCTTACTACTACTCGAATCACAAGGCACGGATCGTAAACACTGATTGTGTCACACTCAATTGTGAGGTTTTGAACATTCCCATTATCACAAAACTGAGCCCTAGTACCAAAAACCCTCTTCCCAAAAGTGTGTTCCCTCTTGGAAATCAACATTGTATTGGAGGGAGAAGGGGGTACACTAGTCTTTTTAATTGCTTCTCTCCTCAAGATCCCCAATTAGCAAAACCATCTCTCCCCCACAAACCACTGCTAAATAATACCCCTCCAACTGCTCCGCCCCGGATCCGAAACCCGCTGAAGAAAGGTCCCAAAACAAGTCAATTTTACCAGAATTTAGTTCTAAGCCCTTAGACCCTTTTCTCTTTGAGAACAGAGAGGGCTTCACATCAACTTTACACAAACAATGGTTCAACAAATAATCAATTTCAACACTTAGACACTGACCCATCAAGGTTTTGCTCCATGTAAGGGGAATCAAACAAGACTGACCAAGCAATTTACACTTGTACACACAGGTAACTACATTTTGAGAGACTTTACTCACACTTGAACATGAAGAATCTGCAATTTGAACCCCATTTTCACCAAAACAAGATGGGAAATCCCTCATTTTTTCTAGAGAGAGAAATCTTTTGCTGTATTAAGAATTGAGCAAAGAGAAAATAATTTGCAAAGTTCATCTTACCAGAGAGAGGAAATCAAGAACCCATTTGCTAATTTCTTGGCCTTGAAATCTGATTGATGTTGCTCAGAAGCATTGGTGTGGATTGTGGGAGATGGGTTTTCGTGGGTGTTTTCGTTTTAGTGTTTTAAGAATAGACTGTTCTTAAGGAAAGGACAAGTGATTGTGCTAATTTTAGGGGGCAAAATTTGCGGAAAATGATGTGAGTTAGAAGTAAATTTTTGGAAAAACTATAAAAAAAAAAAAAAAAAAACTTCTGAATTTAACTAAGAGCACATTAAATTTTATAATTTTAATTATAATAAATTG
>BRYE01000029.1:17882816-17885316 GCA_030159115.1 Actinidia arguta var. hypoleuca | reverse complement strand
AGGCATATGATCAATTCAAAGTTGTCTTAGAGTCTTTTCCCAAATTCATTTTTAAAAAAATATGATTCCATCGTTTGGCTGACTATATTTGACCAATATGAGTTTTTTCACGACAAATTTATTCAACAAGACATCCAAATTAGATAGCCGTGATTGCATTAGTGGATGTGCATCTCATAGTGATTCCCATATTGCGCTCGCAGTGCAATACCAGGCAGAACACGTATGCACCCAAAATCCTATGGGAAGACTTTGTAAACATCCAATATGTATAATGGGATTGAAATCGGTTCAATAGGTTCGGTTTTGAGAGAAATTATGAGTCATAATTAAAATTTTAATTTGTAGAATTATAAAATCGAAACCTATATTTCTAGTAGATACATCGAATTCTATACTTCTATTAGAGAAACCGAACCATTTGATTAGAGGGAATTCGATTCGACTTTTCGTGTGTATGTTTTGGCCTCCATAAAAAACAGTCACTTAATCAGCAGATTCAAACTACAAAATGTAATAATTAACAAGTTCAAAACTAAAGACTTAATAGTTTACAAATTCAATAGGAGTTTCACAATTGCCAACAAGACTTTAAGAAGTCGAACATTCGGAAAAAAAACAATAAATAAATAAATACCATTAGCAATAGCAACCAACACATGCTTAGATTAAAATATATGATATATATGGACGATCAAGATTAGATTTAATAGTAAATAGGTAGCTAATTCGGTTCAGTTTGTATTTGTTTAACACATTACAAAATCAAATTGAACCATTTTTTTTTTAATTTTTGCATTTTAGAAACCGAAACATATGGACTAGCAACTAAAATTGAACCAAACTAAACTTTTCGGCCGGTTCAATTTTCTCAGTGTTGCTTACACTCCTAATGTATACATATAATTTTGAATAATAATATACAAACAAAAAATTTATACAAAATTTGCAGTCAAACTAATGTGCCAATTTATGAATCTGTCAATTCAACTCAAGACACTCTCTACTGTCATTGCAAATTGTCACTATCACATTATTCTAATCCGTATAAAAATTCTAAATAATAATATTTTATTCGAATCTTTTTTTACCATAAAGTCAACAGCAAATCCAAAAATAATTATAATCACACTCATTCATTGTCTACCACTTCTAACCTAGAAAAACTAGAATGGGCTTCACATAATTGAACATAATGACCACTTTTACCCCTACCTACCGACAATCTGTTCAAAATTGACCACAACACCACAAGGGCATCCCGGGAATTTCCGACACAATCACCCATATCAAAAGTTTATTCTCTGTTTATATTTTCTTTAATTAATGAACTAGTCATTGATTAAAGTAATTAGCGTGGGCTTAGGAAATTAAAGAGAACTAGGAATGTACATTAATTACTGCTGCAAAAGACTGTGATGAGATTTGGTGAGAGAGGAGAGAGAGTTTAAAATTACTAGTCTACCCTTCTATTTCAATTTCTTAGGGGAGCAAAACAAAGGGCAATATTGTCATTTTATTAAAGACTTACTTGCATCGAAGAGAACAACAAATTGCTCAACGTTTTTGGACATGGTTTGAATGGCAACCTCCAATGTAAACACCACCAAACGAGTAATCCTATGAAAAAAAGTCAAATTCAAATTAAAAAAATTGTTCAAATTAAGAAAAAAAGTTATTCATGTTTACATGCATAAAATGACGTATTTATAATGCATATATAAATAAAAATAACTTTTTTTATATTCGATAATTGGGTTGAATGTGCACCGTCTGCTTTAAAAAAAAATTTAAATTTTAATTAAATGATGAAAAAATTAACTAAAGATTAAAAATTTTAAAAAAAAAAACAGCGAAAAAACCCAAGGAAACCCTACTTTAAATTAGGTCTAAAATATCACCAAGATTATTATCTTATTCACTAAAATGCCATTTTTATGTTTTGTTCTTGTAATATTTCTTATAAGGGTCGGTCGGGGACACAAGTTTTGACATAATTTTAAACACTCAATTCTAGCTCTTGAAATCAAGGGTTGAGATTACAATAATCTCTCTTATCCCCATCTTCACAACGTTATCTCTCTCTAATGCACTAGGTACCAAATTCGGTAAGATTCTCAGATTGGGAGATTTTTTTATCAAAATAGCATAATGCCCAATTTGGTAGACATAGCGTGGTAACAGATGCAGAGAGAAAGAGAGAGAACGTATATGAAGATGGGTGAGGAGAGGTTATTGTAATCTCGACCCTTGATTTCAAGGGTTAGAATGGAGTGTTTAAAATTGTGTCAAAACTTGTGCTTTCGAATCTGACTCCTTCTTATAAATTTTCTATAAGAATATTATTTTTCATACTGTAATTTCTATCAATACTCACAATTTCTGAGAGTGGAACTTCTGGTAGTCTTGCTTCATCCTGAAAATCTGCGAGAAAATTAGGATGGTAAATCCAGAATTTTTTAACCTGATTTTCCAAGAAAAATGAGGAAAGAAAGCGAGG
>BRYE01000029.1:17855316-17857816 GCA_030159115.1 Actinidia arguta var. hypoleuca | reverse complement strand
TCAAGGTGGACGGTCATAACTACTTAGTTTTTTCAATGAAAAGGAAAAAAAAAATAAAAATGTCATAACTACTCTATTTAGTTAGTTGACCAAGTATTTTGAAATAATACCAGACTTTAAAATAAAAATAAATGTACCAGACCACCAAGTATTTTGAAATAATATCAGCCTGTAAATGCATTTTTTTACCTGTGTTAGTTGCTTAGATGAGAGAGAGAGAGAGAGAGAGAGAGAGAGAGAGAGAGTACAACTAGTAGCTAGTGGTAGGGTATGGAAAAAGTGATTGAGTGGCCTACGTGAATTGACACTACGTGATTCATGGGACAAAAATAAGAGAGAGAAAATAAATAAGTTATGGGTCCTCCGAAGGAGAACAAAATGATAAATTTTTTTAATTTTAGATATATTTTTTAATATATTTTCATATATTTTTTATATACTATCGACTATCCTAAGGACATTTTTTAACATTTCACATAAGTTATTTGTATAATAGTTGTTGCAAGGTAAAACGGGGATAAACACAGCTATTTAGAGAGAGAGGGGAGGATGAGACAGAATATATATATATATATAGAGAGAGAGAGAGAGAAGAGGATAGTGGAGGGGTGGAGGCGGCAATACTGAGTGTGGGAGTTGAGTGGAGGAGGCAGTTGCATAGGGTAGTGGTGGTGATAATGGTGGCGGAGGCAGTGGGGGGCGACGGTGGTGGGAGTAGCAATGGTGATGGATGCAGTAAAAAGAAAAAAACTTACAATTTGTATAATTACACAACTTTTATAAGTGTGAAAATTTTGATACATTTTCTACAAACGTGCAAATTAATGTTAGTAAAGTGAGATAGTTTGGAAATTTTTTCTTTAATGTATTATTTGATGGTACGAAGTTTTTATGTGTGTTTTGATGGTATTAAGTCTGAAAAAGAGACCTGTGTGTAATTGCCCATGAAATTCAAATCCATCAACTACTGGGCCTGTAGATTGGTCTAAAGTCCAAGCCCACATGAAAATGGGCCGAGGCAAGTTTTTGTATGGTGTCAGTTAAGCTCCAGAACCTTGACAGAAAAGGAAAAATAGAAAAGATATGTACACACATTTTTTACAAAAACTCTTTGTAAAGGTGTGTCTTACAGTCTCTTACATTCATACGAAAGAGTTTGTAAAAATATGTGTGTAAGTATATGTGTAAGTAACTCATTGAAAAAGAAAAAAAATTCAAAGAAAGTTCTAGTATCACCAGCAGAGTCCTTGTTTTTGCCTATTAATTTTAGCCAAATATTATTTTGTCTAGCTCTCTTTTTTTTACGTTCCCCAACAGTCTAAATAGGAAACTCTATATATACAACATCATCACCCTTTCTTTCTTCTATCTTTTTATAATTAATGAATGGCGTCTCCCCACGTTTAAAATGTACTATAGCAAAAATTAGAATAGAGAGCCTAATGGGAGTCTGATGGACTTAATTCTCCCTCTCATCACTCTCTAATGCGTCCAAAATTAGAATAGAGATCCTATGTTGGTAATGCTCATAGTCTAAGGCGGAGCCATAATTTAAGTTTAACGGAGTTAAAGTAATTAGAACTTATGCCCAGTAAGATCAAAATTTATATTCAGATGGGTCAAAATTATAAAATTTATAAAATTTAAGATAAATTACTATTTTTTTGTGAAGTTAAAATTGTATATATGATAAATTACTTTATGAATGGTAGTATATATTTTTTTTTGATTCTTTTCAACGTTGATTCGAGGGCTGAGTAGATTGATACCGAATCAACTGGTAGAATCTTCTTCAAGGAACACGAAGAAAGCGAAGATTAGACTTCAAAAATTCTTGAGAGCTTTGAAGCCTTAATTCGAAGAACTCTTGGACTTGCTTTGAAAAAACTCTTAGATTTGCTTACTTCTCCAAAGGTTGTATGTAGACTTGTGAGTGAATTTCTACTGAAGAACACCCCTATCTATAGGGGTAAAAAAGCCAAAGTTAACCACTTTAATAATTATCTCTATATTTTATTTTTAAAAAATAAAAATCATTAATTGTTTTCACTTAATAAATATCTCCTTTAATTTGCAGATAAATACAAAAACATCAATTTAATATTTATTTATCTGTTTTAAATAGAGATAAAATATTAAAATATTATTTTTTTAAAGTGTGCCATCAATTTATTAGCTTAACTACCTCCACGCAACAAATGACTTAATTTGATTGGCCAAAACCTTTTTAGCTTAAAAACTACAATTATTTGACAAATGACATCGTATAACTAGACACTAATGTAGCATAATTTGAGCTTTTTAAACTTCGGACATTTTCTAATTAGCCAAAATTTATGTATATACACCCCTATCTTCCAAACACGTTAAGTTCGAATATGGCTAAATTCAACTATCACAACTCATAATGATTAACTTTACAAAAATTTCATATTGTATTGAGGTTTTATTTGGGGTAAGTTTTTTTTTGTCCAATTTTATCGTAAAAGTCAAAAATCGA
>BRYE01000029.1:17807816-17820316 GCA_030159115.1 Actinidia arguta var. hypoleuca | reverse complement strand
ACCACTCAGATAGAGCTGACTTGCTTGTGGATCACTTGGGCTTGCACAAAGTTTTGTGCGTTCTGATGGGCTGGAACTATTCAAGGTCTCCTGATAACTCAACGGCATATCAGTTCTTATCTGCTAATGAAACAGCAGCAAACCAGGAAGATAGATTATGTGGCCGCCTCTAGTGATTTTTCATAATTCACACACTGTAAAGGGTAAAGATGGGCGCATGGATGGTTTGGGAAACAAACATTTATAGTAAACTTAGAGGTAGCATGGTCCTTTGTTCGCTACTATTGTGCATGCAATTTATTGATAAGATGCCCTTCTAGGATATTTTTTTCCTGGCCGTGCGGGTCCCATGCATTTGTTATGTTAGTTCTAATGGCTTTTTATTTAACTCGTGAATAATTAATATTACATGCCATTTGGTTTCTTTGCAGTGGAAGGGTCTTTTTTTGGCACAGGGATAGCAATTTCCTTTGAAAGACTCCCCCTTTTTGGTTTTACTTTAGACTTTTTCACGTGTGCTGTTTTCCATTCCCACGTTGTTTGTGTTCTTATCACCAATTCTTTCATTATACATTTTCTCTCCATCCTGTCTGATTTATTAGGATTTGTGGTTTCTTATGGAATGTGTGACCCCACTTGTAATGCTCGTGACATGCTGTTTTGCTCCCCTCTTTCTTGCTTGCCCTTGATGTAGTTTCCAAACTAAGTTTGCGTGATTATTACATCTTATTCATACAGTTGGCCCGGAGTCCATTGTACTAATCATCAGCGACCCCTGTTTGCGGTTCACCAACAAAGGAGTTTAAGAGTCAGAAGCCTTTTTCTCGACCTTTTGAATACTCTTGAAATTTTATTCCTTGAAAATCACATGCCCTTGCGTTCATTGGCATCCTTTTATGTAGTGAACACAATCTGTGCAAATAAGCTTGAAAAGTTACCTTGCTTTAAAGTTCAATGATAAAATATGTTTTGATGCTTTGGGCGGCTTAGTTTCTTAAGACTGCGATCTTGTTGTTTGATGTGGGAGATGGTTCTGGTAATGAACAAGATAAATGACTTGGCCATTCTGCAATTTCGTTCTATTATGTCAGTTACTGTTTATGCCTTTTAGCCTCTATGTGGTTCGGATCTGTGGGTTTCTTTACCCACTCTTTGCCTTTTCAATTTTGTAATCACAATTAACCCTAGAAAAATTACGTTGATTGTTATAATTTTCACTTTGTTCTATGGAGAAGTTTCTTGTTCTTTTTTTTTTTTTTTTTTAATTTTCCATCCATTGATGTACACTGGATGATGAGGGAGTTAGGAAAGAGATTGTGAGTATTTGGAACTCGGACTAGCTTCCCTTCTCCAAAGGTACCTCCAAGAGCTAAGAGCTCCATCTCCATCTCCAAGAATCTCCATATGCACGCACGCAATCACTCGAGTCATACGTGCATGCGTGCAGGGGCATTAATGTGGGTAGACGGAAACCGGAGGGGGGCTACCCTCCTTGAGCATATCCCCTCCAGAAGCCAAGCTTACAAGAGAACCTCCTGAGCTCCTAGTGAACGGGCTCTCGGCTCTTCACCGCCCTCTACAAATAAATGGGATCTTGAGCCTAGCCTAATCGGGGGCCCACAGATCACCATGATCAATGAGCCTCAAGACTCCGGGCTTACAGCCAACCTCCAAGGTGAGGGACTCTATAGAGCCCTCACCAATACTTAGCAATATCCCGCTCCTAAGTGAGGGTTCTAAGGGACTCCATAGAGCCCTCGCATCAAGGCAAGCTTGTGAGGGATTCCAGGGATCCCTCACCAACACTTGAAAAATATTTCCATTTCCACATTTTACATTCTGACTACAACGTCGCCTAGGCTGGGCAAGGCCTAGTCACCTTACCGGGACCAAAGGAGGAATGTGGTCGGGAGGCTAGAGCAGGGGGTTTGTCAAAGGAGCCTCAAAGTGGGCTTCCCTTGACCAATCATAGAGAGAGGGGGACTTGACCAATAACCTGTATCATACCTATTTGCCTGATGTGTGGGGTCATGTATCACCTGGCATTTGCTCTTCATATCTCCCTAATATATCACCCAAACTACCTATGCCAAGCCATATACAATCCTCAAGGTGTGACCTAGGACTTGAAGAGGTAGTGAACTCTCCTCACCAATGGGAGGCCTCTGCAAGCCCCCACGATACAACATCAAGGTCTGATTGCTGGACTTGTAGAGGCTTGTGAACTTCAACCTCTTTGCCTTATCAACCTCCAATCTGCCCACCAACGAGGCCTTCACACGCACTCAGTGAGCTGACCTCCTCCCTCTTCACCATTATGTAAAGACATACGTAGACCATTCCAAGACATCTCATCTCTTACCTTACATCTCTCCTCTCCTCTCCTCTTAGCTTTGTCACTACACTGCCAGCTTCTCTCTCTTTAAGGCTGCTTTGACGTCTCAGCTCCTCCACCTCCGGCGGTCTCCGGTCATTGAAGTGTCCGTCATCTTCCTAGAAAGCTGTGTCAAGCCCTCACCCTTCACCTTCACCTTCACCTTCACCTTCATATATTATTCTTTTTTGTATATGTCATCTACTAAGAAGCTAGAATTGGTGCAACCTTTGTACAGTAATGAGATCAAAATGCTCTACAAGTATCAAAAAGGTTCAACAAGAAAATTGAACTTGCCTATGAAATCTACAAAAGCAGTAGGATTCACAAACAGATCATTTCCAGCAAAAATGGACGCAATGAATACATTTTGATCTGTTGCACCCCCAAATTTATGTTTTTGGAAGTATATCAATTCCTCTCTCTCCGCAAGCACCACCTTCTTTCTTTCATCTTACATCCACGGTCCACCCCTAACAGCTTAAGAACCAAATTTGGCACCCTCTGATAAACTTTAAAAATAACCAGAAGCTAACTCCACAAAAAGGAAATATGTCGGTTGATACTTTTGAATACTAGTCTTACTAAGAGAGTTCTAGATAATATTCTTTAACTTTCATTTGTCAGATATGTAGTGGCTAAAGTCCTGGTGTTTGACTTTTTTTGGTTCAGTTTTGTAACTTTTGTTATATTTATGTGTTCTTTCCCTGTGAAATTTTAGTGCTAACTCAAAATTGTTTTATTGCATGTGATGTATCTAAAGTTTTCGGGCTTATATAAGGCTTACGAAGAGGCTTAATAGGAATTGAATACAAGTGGAAGTTAAAAATATTTGGAAGGTCTCTTTCTATCTCTCTCCGGCTCTTCTCTCTCTGTCTTTACGTGATTTAAAAGCTTCAGCTTGCTTTAATATTCTCTCAAAGCAAAGATACAGTAATCTGAAGCACAGCTTGCATCTCCATTTGCATTATGCTATATATTTTTGGACCATTGTTTTCGAATAGAATCTTACGTTAGCTCTTCTGTTGCAATGTTGAGGATAAGATGGATCTATTTGCTTCAAAATATTGTGAGTTTTTTATTCTTTCACATGGTTGTAATTATGCATGTGCACTCAACCTTTTGGCTGGAGAAGGAACCAGCAAATCAACCTTATTGGGGGAGAGTTTTCAACTGGCAAGCTCAACCTTATTTTTGAAAAAGTTGCCTGTTGCTGATCATGTATTTTTAAGTTGCGGTGTAAGTGATTGACCGTCACCTTGGATTAATGTGATTAACTCAGTATTAGTTTAGATTAGGTTCAGTTTGTTAGGTTTGGTCACTTGGTGTGAAACAATTATAGTTTTTGTGGTTCTGCTTTCTGTCAGTTTGTTACTTTTTTTTATTGTTGTTACTTTGTTGTTGATGTTTTTAGTAGGTGTATTATGGTTTCTGTGTTTACCTTGACTTGCAGATTATTGTTTTCAAGTCCACTTGTAAATTGCATATGGGCTTTTGCATAGGTCAAATTACATGTTGAGAACACAGCATTGGTGCGAATTTTACGGCTTTCATATTTATTGCAGCTGTATCAGTAAATTAAGATATTGCCAGGGGATTTTTGATTAGTACTCTCTATTTTATGATCAGTGATCATTGTCTAAACAATCAACATGGTGGTGGTTGTTGATGTGCTGGGATTGTTTGTCCATTGTAATATTTATGACATTTTCTGACATTAGATGAAGCCAAGTCTCATAGCAGAGCCTTTGACATAAAATTCAGGTGCAGAAGAGTTGTCTATTGCTATGGTATCAGTTCCACCCATCCTCTCTTCTTCCCCTACTACCCCCTCTCCAGGAAAGGTCAAAATATATGGGTAGAAAAGGATTTAGACCCTTATTTTGGCAATCATCTTCAACTACCTTTCCAACCTTTTTTTTTTTTTTCATCCACTCTAATTGCCTCTTAGATTTTTTTTTTCCCGATGGATTTTGTTTTTCTGATTCTGATTGTTTCTTTCTTGTTGTAGACGAGTATGTGTTTTCTTTTCTACAATAAAAGCTTGCTTACCAAAAAAAGAATCTTTCTTTCCAATGTTGCTAAATGAATGAGAAGCTTTGATCTCATGCCTATACTATTGCCACGGAGGAAATTCTGTACCCAGTGCTCGTGTTTTGCTAGTGAGATTTTGCTTGAGGTCTGATTATCCTTCTCAATAAAAAGCTTTCAGAACACATTTCAAGCTCAAAAATAATTCCTTCATGAATTCCAACCCCTTTACCATCGTTGCTTTGGAAGCTATAGGATGGTTCCCAACTGACGCTTTGCAGTTGCCACTGAAATAAAAATCTTTGTTGATATTAATTTCAGATTGTCTTTGAGAAGAAGTTTTGATGTTTAAGAGTTGTGGAATGGGATACTGGGGGAGCACATGTAGAGTAGCTATGTTGTGCGGAACTATAATCCTGCCCCTTCCATCCATCATTTGTTGATTCATTTAATTGCATATTTTGATAATTACAGACCATATGGTGTTTGATCTGCACTGACGTTGTGTAGAGTTTTTATATTGGAATTTCTTATAGAAAAAAGAGTTTTCATGTGAGAACTTTTTTGGATGTTATAAGAAAATCCTAGTACCACATGTGAGATGAGGGGGAAGAACTCTCAACCTCCCACATAGGAGAATGGGATGATGCCTATAGACCCATTGACCATTGACTAATATGAGAATTTGTTCATAGAGTTTAATTTGTAGGAAAAAATGGTTTCCTAGCTTGAGAATATTCTAATTTCCTTTTCCTTTCTCCCTGAGAATGGACATGGCCTTCGGGTTTTTGCTTTTTTTCTTGGGTTTTCATTTCCTGCATACTAGTTTGTTATCAATATGTTCGATGCTTATTACCATTAATTTTGTAGGTGGATTTGGTTAGTTATCAAGTTTATTACTGCTGTTATTACAGTTTTTTTTTTCTTTTTCAAGTGCCTGATTTTTTGTTCATTTCGGTGAATTTGTACCCGGCTTTAAATCCATTCATTTTTGTTCTTGCTATATGGAAAGTTCTTTTAGTGATTCTAACGGGTTGGAACTCTGTTCCTCGTGTATATCAGCTATTATGCAATTTTGTTAATTTTTTTCTTCAAGTCCCAATATATTCCATCGCAATGAGCTTGATTTTAATCCTTCCTTGACAGTAACTTGTGCTGATTTTTCTGTGTCCCCCTCTCCTCCTTTTGGTATCATTTGTTCTTGGGAGAAACTGTTAGCAAACATGATAGGCTGATGAACATAATTTATCATTTTCAAGTTAAAAGGATACTTCTGGGCTTCTTGTGCCCTCAGTATATGAAATTGAATTCTTGTGAGTCTCTCTCTCTCTCTCTCTCTCTCTCTCTCTCTCAAATGTTCCTTGCAGATCTTGGAATTGTGGGTGGCAAGGCAAGGCAAGGCCCTTATATGCAAAAGATGGGCATCTTAGCATCATTCTGGTTAATTTCACTGGTGACCAATTGGGCTTGAAGGAGGCTTGCTGAGTTCTTTGAGAGAGAAAAAACATGGGCGAAAGAATTGGACCCTTGTACAGTCTTGACATCAGGCAAAGATGAGGAGAATAATCCGAACCTTATGATGGTGGATGGGAAGACGGGGGATAAGGCAAAGGTCTTATATGACTTTCTAGGAACTGCTGCTGATCTGGACAAGGTGGACTTTGAGACGAGGAAGAAGGCTGCGATTGAGTGCAGGAAGGATTACGAGTTATAACACTACAGCCTGGGAACATGACTAGGTATTGGAGTGTGTATTTCATATGTATTTGTTTAAGCTGGTTTTGAATCAAGCAATGGAAGAGGCGATTGAGGGAAAATAAAAGATGAAGAGAAACATGAAGATAAAAGGCTAAATTTATTCTTTGGTTTCCGCATCATTTACCTTTTCCCTTGATAAATCCCTCCAAAAATCCTTGATTCAATTGCAGAACTTTGAACCTTACTGGCTTCAGAGTTGATAGAGAATGAAAGTTTTATGACTTTTGATGCTAAACAAGTAAACAGCTTGAAGAGTAAATTTTTTGGGGGTTTGGTGTTCCTTTAATGGCGCTAGACCAGACAAGTCTTGGCAAAGTAGATCCAGTTGTTCAGTTAACTAGGACATTAGATTATGCATAGGGGTGGTGTAATTTTGAAATTCTTGGTTAAACTGATGTCTCTTGAGAAGTAGAAAAGAGATTGGTACTCCTTGGTGGGTAGCGTCTTTTCCTTTAATAGTTTTGAGTCTGTAATCTATCATCTTTTTTACTTGCTTCTTTCATCATCCTCGTTTCTATCCGTATCTGGGAAAATAAGTGAGAGATGGGTTACTGGGTAAAATATGTTTTCATCATCTTCATTGGGATAAATATGTAAAGCAGGTACAAATGTTAGCTGTCTTATGTGGATCTTGAATTGTGTTAATGGGTTGAGTAGGTCAGAAAATTGATGGATTTGATCGTGTCTCAAAAGATTATGTGAGATGATTTGTTTGATATCTTATTTTTGCACGATAGTGAAATGGTTGGTGACCTGTCAAGATAGTTCCATGTTCATGTGCCTTGAGGTTTGAGGGTTGGTAACGGTGAGGCAACGTATTTTTGTGTGTATTAGAGCTACACAGGAAGTTTGTATTTGACCGTGCAAGTTGTTGTTGTGCTTTTTAAGTAGGCAAAAAAATATGTTTTGTAGGGCAACTTGTCTCATGTTTGTTTGCAGAATAGGGAAGTGATTGGAGTAGAGTTCTGGGATTGGTTTGGTATTGGAAACTCCGGAATCTCCTATGGCTGCAGGTAGTGGAAGAGGACAAGCATTAAAGATTGAGAGGCTTCTGCCGAAGCAAGGATGATGTTGCACCTAATTTGTGGAACGACGGTTTTAGCAAGTTAGTGTGCTTTATTTGAAGTTGTATGCTGGAAGTGCTAAGAACGATGACAATGACGAAATGTGATGCCCTTAATAGCCTATTAGACCTTTTGATTGTATTATTTTCTTACTTTGATTTGGAAGTCTAATCTTTAACATATGATTGTTGTCTATGCTTTTTGGAGTTTCATTTTATGGTGGTGTATGTTGAAAGTTGGAACAATGGTGGTTGAAATTAATGAAGTACAGTATATATTTTTTTTGATGCTTTTCCATTTTGTTTCCCTGTAAATGTTCGGTGGGTCTCTGAGATCCTTTCGATGACCTATGCTTGTTGAAAGGATATCTAGACTCCCAATCTTTCTCACAATCACAACGTGATAATTTAGAAATAGACCAATCTTTATGTACTGATTGTTCAATTGCCATTGTATTTAGATATAAAAATGCATGTTAAAATTCGCTCGTTCCTGTATCTGTTATTCAACCCACTTCATAGCTTTTCTGAACTTTCTCTATCATCGTAACACAACCCAAATGACATTTCTGTTCTTAAGAAGATGTACCATCTTCCCACCATTGGTGAACTTCCATTCTGTTTCAATAATTCTTGCCTTTTCCTCTAGTGCATCAAAATTTCTGAATCGCGAAAACGGAACAACCCCAACATTTCCAGTCAATAACAAGGAAATTGCTTCTAAAAATGATAGTAGTGGGCTTCGTCTTTCACCCTTGTTTTCGCTCGTTAAAGCTGATTTGGAGGGTTGCAGAATTGAGCTTTTAGATGCAGAGGCGTGTCAGGTTTAGTCGGGGCTTGGAGAGGAACAGATATGGCATTGGAAAGAAAAGGTTTGGTTACAGAAGCAGTTGATGAGGAAATTAATTTTTCCCCAAGCATAAATGATCCAGATTTTGATGATATTGAGGATATGAGAATTAGGGGAAACCTTTTTTATAAGCTTGATAGGGATTCCAAAGAGTTTGAAGAATACAATTTCAACTTCCCGTCGGAGAAAATCTTGACCGGAAAGAGCGAAAAGAAGAAAAGCCCAAATGATAAATCTGCAGTTGGAGCTGAAAAAGCTTCAATGAATAAAGAAGAACCAAAAGAAATGCAAAAGAGGGAAAACCAGGGTTATAACTTGGCTTCTGGAGGCGTACAAATGCCCAAACTTTTTAACAATGAAGCGTTTACCTCATCGATTCATGAAATGGACATTTCTTGTGTTGGGAAGAGGGCGAGGACCCCACCCCCACCTTCAATCAACTCGCGGCTCCTTACCACGAACCATTTTGCTTGGACATTTACGTGTCGAAGGGGTCTGTTGGTGCCTGCATGATTCACTGGGCGACTAGTAAAGTTCTTGCTGTGGCACATTCGATATCCAAGGACATGAAATTTGACTTAGCATCGGCAAAGAATGCCGTTGCTTGTGCTGCAGTGGGAGAGGTTTATACACGGTGGAAAGGGTACAGATTGGAGGGGAAGCTTCAGATTGTGCTTCAGTCAGTCATTGACAATGGTGTTAATGTGAAGATTAAGATCAAGCAGAGGAAAGTTAAGAAGGCTGGCCACTCTCCTATTGCTTAGGACCATCGTCTTCTGCGTTTGATCAGGTTCAAGAACTTGCAATTTCATAATTCATTTGAAGTTATGGTTCTAATTGTGTTAATTGTGTCAATTTCTCTGACAAAGTTGTAGAATAGATGAGGAAATGTTTGATGCAATAACAGACATTATTAATTCTGCTTTGCCTCGAGTTTCATGCAACAAAAAAGATGGATCATTATTAATAATCCATCTGTTTTGTAAAGTAAGTGCTAAGGGAAGATTTTGTTAAGGTGGTTCTTGTAGCGATCTTGGTGTGTGGATTATTGTACTTGTTATCTATGAATACTTATTTTTTTCTTGGCCGTAACACAACTTCAGCCACACCCTTCTCACAAGAGATGAGTTCGACAACATGTGAACCCCACCCTTTATAAGAGGGTGTGGTTGAAATTGTATTCCAAATTTGTGTATAGGATTACTGTGCGGGCCACATACATGACTTTGAATCTTTTGCCACCAAAGCTCGTCTCCGTTCTCTTGTACCAGCTTTTGCTTTGTTCCCATGTGGGCCATTTTAAAATTGAAGTTAACTAATTAATCATTTGACTATCGATGTCTGATTAACTTGATTTTTTGTATCGGCTATGTGTATGGAAAATCCTATAAGATCAATGATTTTGGTCACATCGTTGAATCCAGAACCAATCCCCAACATCAGGACGGTTGCGGATATTAGCAATTGTACATGTACAAAATATAAAATTTATAATATTCATGTGATGTGGGATTGATAAACCTGTTTAATTTTATAATATTTGTATTTAATACTCTATAAAACTAATTTTTTTTTTAAATTTTTTGAAGTGATAGTCGCTCTTAGCGTTGTGCTCATATTTTGGTGTCACAACAGGCCTTCCAATTCCAACATCCATTCCCAAGGAAAAGAATGCCAGAAAATCCATGCAAATCTGATAGTGGATTTCTGCAACTAGACACGCCCAGAATACGTGCTGTGCCAAAGTTTGACAGCCCATTTTCTTTCCTTTTAACTGTCACTATATTATGCATCAACTGTTTAAAACTTTAAAATGAACTGAATTTCATAAGTTTGAAACTACTTTCTAGTGAGTGCTTGGCTCGTACCCTATTTGTATATTGTGAAAAATTATTGTTGGTTTATAATTATGTGGGCCCTGTGTATTAAATAAAGATGAATCCAGCAGTGCTATAGGTCTCAAATTTGAATTAAGAATTTTTTTTCGAATTTAAAATAAAAGATTTAGATTAAGTTGAATGTGTGATGTCAAATAATCAAGTGAATATGGACTACCAATTTTGAATTCAAAATTTATTTATTTATTTAAATTTGAAGACAATAAGATTTCTCTTTAATTTAACGTTACGAAGGTATATGTGGCCTTAGCTTAGAAAGTTTAACAAATAAATATAAATTATATGATTAGTTTCTAACTTTCTAACAACAATAAAGTAAATAATATATCGGTTTACTTTTACAAACACAATTTAGTCATAATAGAGAATTAGAAAGTGTTAGACTGATTTAAGAATTTGGCCCTTACAATTTAAGATTTCCCCCCCAAATTTTTAGTATAAATATGGGCGATTTCTTTGAATGTTTGGATCAATTCTTGAGTAGTGGACGCAGTTGAGACTTTGTTCTAGGAGTATGAATACCTTCTTGTATCTTGGATTTATTGAGAGAAAATAAAAAGAACAAGAAAGAAGAAAAATGAAGTTAAGGTCAAATTCTTCCCTTTTCTTTTTTGTGGTTGGATTTAAAAAATGAGAAGACAATGACAATATATATATATATTAGTAATTGCCCGTATTTACGGGTACTATGTCAAAAAAAAAAAAATCATCTCTTGAACGTGTTCGTTAGAGTTTTACAATTGAAAAAACAGATAAAATATAAAAATCAGATAAGAGATACATTGCATGCATACACGAAAAGATATATAACTACAAAATGAGGAGCAAGTTAGAAAATATAATAATTTTGAAAAAATAGTGGTAGTTTGGGAGAAATGAGAGAAAAATAAATGGCGTTTTAATTTTTTTTTTTGAGTCCCACTAAAAAAATGATCAAATCAATAAAAAAATAAGTCCAATTTTAAAGATTTTTTAGTTATTGAATCACAAACTATGTAGGACACACACAATTGAGAATAAAAAAGTTATTTTTTGGGGGTAAAAAATAATTTTAAGTAAAATCTCAGTCATTAAATTAATTCAAATGAATTTCAATGATAGTAAAAAATAGATAAATTTATATTATAGATATATGCACATGTACGTATTTGTTAAAAAAGATTTTGATTATGCATAGAATGAGAGGTTCTACTAGGCCATTTTAATTTGTAGGGGCCCCACCAAAGATCCATATCGAGTTTGAATTGATATTGAGATGACTTATCCATGAATTTCACAATCTTTTCCATTTGGACATATATATTATAAGCATTGCCTTCTTTTTGCATTATTCCACTCATTTGATTAGACCTCAAACCGAGCTCCACTATATTTGCTCTACCTTGACGTTTATATATATATAAATAAAATGCACTGTTTGGGGATTCGTTAGTGCCTTTCTATGGGCTTATCATTGATCTATTTTTGTAATTCAAACCGTTCATTTTGTAAAGTCTATTAAGTATATGATTTTATGCAAAAAATTAAGTCAATTGGACATTAGTAATCCTATGATCGTATAACATTTGTCTTATACTTTATTCAAAAAAAATATATTTATCATTCATTTTTGATTATGTGACTATTGACGTTTCGATCAATATGATTTTTTTGCATGGATATTCAGCTCAAGGAGCCCTATAAAATTTGTAATTTGAATTATAAAAATATACCTTAGGCGAGGCCACTTTAGGAATACTACATAGTGGTTAATGCTTTTGGGGCATTACGATGATCTCAAACTTGTACAGTGGATAATATAATTAAAGAATAAAAAGTGCTAAAAGGATTAGTTTTCAATACGCAATTCACACATGTTAATACACTTTCACCTGATTCCGTATATTTTGATATATTTCAATGTACTTTTTATACTTTAATCACTGTTAACTGAACTGTGGTTATATAGAATTTTCCTAGAAAAAGAAATGATTCTAAGTATTTCTGGTTATATCTATATAATTGATCATGTATATACACACATACATCTATTTAGGAATGTATTTTTGTGCATGTGTTATTGTTCATCATGCCCTTCGAACTCTAGGGTGCTTATAAAATGGACACTTTTATAAGCTTTGATTAGTTAGGCCTTATTTGGGGTAGTTGAAAAAACTATAAGTTTTTTTATATTTGAATTAAAAAGATAAAAATTATCAAAAAAACCCAAATAAATTCTCACTAACTCACTCCAAAATAAATGTACCCAAAAAATTGAGACTTTTTAACCAAAAAAACCTAGTTCAAATGGGTCATAAGCTTTCCTAATTAGTAGTTCATAATAATACAAATTGCGAATGGACAGATGAAGATTCCTTGATCATGTTTATCTGTGAACCCTAGTTCAAACGGGGCATTAACTTTCCTAATTAGTAGTTCCTAATAATACAAATTGCGCATGGACGAATGAAGATTCCTTGATCATGTTTCTCTGTGTTTGTTTATATTTATCCTACCAAATCGAGCATTTGGGCTCACCTTAATCGA
>BRYE01000029.1:17800316-17802816 GCA_030159115.1 Actinidia arguta var. hypoleuca | reverse complement strand
TTTGATCATTTTTATTGTCATTTTCTTGTTTTCCTATTTCTGATAATGGATACCATGAAAAAGGATGACAAAAGAAAAGCCTCTCTGTTTCATATCGCTTTCAATTGTCCTACAACTGTTTTCATTTGTTTCAAAAAAACTCAAAACCTGCCCCAACAATTGTTCTTCAATATAAATATGAAGGGTTGTTCTGGTGGTGTAGGCCTGAGATTTAGAGGCTTATTCTTTTTCAAAGTCTCAAGTTTAATTTTTTTTAGATATTATTAATTTTTAAGTTGGATCAGCCCATACGAAATTTGCTAGGACTTTAATCGGGACCTTGCTAGAGGACGGTATGATTAGTCTTTCGAATTAGTCGTCCTTAGGCTAGATACCAAGTATTAAAAAACTGTTTTTCAATATAAGTTATATATTTATTTTGTTTTATGTATGATATTTTTTTCTTAGGGTTTGAATTCATGGTACTCGTATGTTCTTAATCTTATTGAGGTAGAACTTTCAAGAATAAAGAAAAATTGAAAGTCTAACACGCATTTCAATATGAAGGAAAAAAAGTTTTGTGGAAAAATTTAGATCATGAGGTGTAATTTCTGTTGTTATAAATTGTATATAAGTGATTTACATAAAAGTCGAGAGTCACCGTGACCGGCCCCTTGCTAGTGATCTCCACGGTTTGAGTGCCATCAAAAATTTTCAAGAGTATATTTTAGATTTTGGCACTCCAGAATTTGTGTCATCTTATTTTGCACAGCTTCTGCTTCTGCTTCTGATTCTCGATATAAAACTTCTAAAGCTGTCAAAAATTCTCAAGAGCAGATTTTAGATTCTGACATTCGAGAATTTGTGTCATCTTGTTTGGCATAGCTTCTGCTTCAGCTTTCGATTCTTTGCATAAAACTTTTAAAGTTATTTAAATGATAATTATAATTTTTTATAGCTATTTAAAAGCTAATTATGATAATGTACTATTTTTTTATGCTTTTAAATCTGCTTTTAAAAGTTAGCTTTTAGTAATCTAAATTTTTTTACAGTCATTTTGTGCAAATAACAGTTTTCGCGTGTATTAGATTAAGGATTTAGAGAGTAATTTGGAAAGTAAAAGAAAAGTAAGTAAGAAAGAAATATTAAATCTGAACTGTTAAATTCATCTTCTTCTTTTTTTCCTCAACTAAATTCATAATTCAAACTTAGCCTTTAAACCGTATTTGAATCAAAGATTTGGTGAATAAAAATAAAAATAAAAAATAAACCAATCCAATTGTCAGAAATTATTTAATTATTATTATTTTTTATTTATTTTTTCCTCGCCATTTCCTTGATCGAAAAACACAGCCTCAAGCCCAAAAACCTACTGAATTGCCAGAGAAGCCACTTCATCCGTAGCCTAACAAATCAAAGTTGTATACAGCCCTCATTGGTTGCTATTTGGACCTGAGTTTTGAGCCACAGCCCAAGAAACTAGCCAATCTATAAGCAGGACAACAAATAGATGGATCGGATTGGGTTACAAATTCGGATGTTACCAACAACACTGGCACAGTTATTTTCAAGTTTTTTAACAGTTTTTTTTTTTTTTTTTTAAAATTTAGAGATTTTTTATTTTTATATTTTTTTAACTTTTAAAAAATTTAATTTACTCTTAACTGGAAAAAAATTTTCAAAAGTATAAAAATTTATTCAAATTAAAAAAAAATCCATTAAAAACAATATACTAGTTAATTTATGGAGTACAAATAAATTTTTGTTATTTTTACCTTTGGTAAATATTTTGTTAAACATTTTCTCAAGATCCCAACTTTAGTTTAAGTGATCATCCCCTTGTTCTTAGGAAGATAAGTTTTGAGTTCAAGTTGATGGAGCAATGTCTTCAGTGTCGATAACCCGTTATAACTACTAACATTTAATCATTTTTTATGAGAATCGACAACCCGTCATAACTACTAACATTTAATCACTTCAATGTATATTGATTGACAACAATAACAACAACAAATAAAATTTAGATGAATATTTTCACAAATAAAGGTACACGCGATATATCTCTCATGACGATCAAATTTCTAAACTTTTTGAGAGAGAGAGAGAGAGAGAGAGAGAGAGAAACGTCATTATTAATACTCAACCATATTTGCCAACATGTACTTCCCCTTTGTTCTGTATAAACATCCGTTCTTACCTGAACACTCAAGAGAGAGAGAGAGAGGCCACCCAAAAACTACCACGTGTACACTACACTATCTTGTCAGGAGCTCCCTCATTGAGCTTAGCTGCGGCGGCCATGGAAGCGGCCACTCTACCGGGGTTGGTGGTCAAGTTGGGCTTGTTCCTCATCTCCGCCGTCAGCACTCCCTCCGCGTCTTCCCTTGACACCAGCTTATCCGCTGGCAGCTTCGCGGTTGCATCTTGCATCACACCATTAATCCATCCCTCAAATAGCATACCTCAAATGATTAAGACAAATGCTTACTTTGATTATTGAGATTTTTCTTTGAAAATTCAT
>BRYE01000029.1:17790316-17792816 GCA_030159115.1 Actinidia arguta var. hypoleuca | reverse complement strand
GGGGAAGGTGAAGTCGTTCGGCTGAATACCCTCCCGGCGCATGTTAGCGAAGCCGAGGAGGGCGATGGAGAAGTGGCCGTTCTGGACTGCGCCGGCGACGAGGGCGGTCCAGGTGACGACGGAGCGAGTAGTGGCGAGTCGGAGGACGAGTTGGGCAGAGTTGACCCGGTCGAGCTTGGAGTACATGTTGACGAGGTGGTTGATGAGGAAGGGCGGGGTGGGGGCGGGGAGGGTCTTGAGGATGAGGGCGTGGGTGGCGCGGCCGGCGAGGGAGGAGCGGGAGGAGACGGCGGATTCGAGGAGGGCGGCGAGGGAGTTGGGGGTGAGGAACGGCATGAGTGAGAGGCATGGCTGCTAGTGGTGGTGGTGGATTTGGCTTGATCGATGCATGCGACAGTTAGGAAGAATAGCCTAATGCAGAAATGAAGGTGTTGGTGTTGGTCGCTATTGGGCGGGTGAGTTTACTCTGGATATACGAGTAGTCTTATTTTCCATGCTCGTCGTTTTCAAATACCAATCAAATTTGATTACTAAGAATTAAATATTTAATAGTTTATTCTTTCTCCCATCTAAAAAAATTTTTCAAAAATAGATTGTATCAGTGCAGTTCAAATATTTTGGATTTAATTTTGAGTTTATTTGATGATCTAAATTGCTTATATTGTAGTCTTCATCGAGATCTTTATTATTGTTAAAAATTATATTGATTAATGATAGATCAATATTAATTTATTCGAAGATAAATATGTATAATCATATGTGTCATACTCATTTATTAAGTTATAAAATAATACTAAATGAATACTAAATTTATTCCCACTATTGTAATTCTTTACGGTCCCCCCCCCCCCTCCCCAACCAACTCCATAGTTGCCAAAAATGCTTTAGAGCCTTACCTCGCCATCTACTGAATGAAAGAGAAGAATGATCAATCTTACATCTGCTAGTGCTCACCTCGCCTATACTTGTAAGCTTGCTGATTAGTACTCCACCTCGAAGATAGGATGATCTTGGAAGTCCACCTCCATTAGATTCCTTCTCCATTACGTCACCTATAGTCACTGTTTGTTCTTCAAATGACATTTTTCTATTTTATCTCCGATATTCTTGAGATCTCCTTTCATGCTTAGTTAATGGAGGATCTCGCTGTGATCTTCTCGCACGACTCTCTATTCTCCAATTATAAAAAGGTCACTCCTCCATCATAAAAATGTATCACTAAATCCTCGCATATTCACGTTGAGAGTTCTGGTGCTTTGCTTCGTTTATCTTATTCGCCTTGGTCTAATCTCCACGCTGGAAGGGTTTTGAACAGCTTTACCCCGGGTGGTTACGTTTGTTCTCTCTCGCAGGTCGCCCAAGTCATGTGCTGAGGTTAAGTGCCGAGATCACGAACAATTCTAACTGTTGTTGCTCGCCTCAGATTTCTACCACAACATGAATAATTTTGATCATTAAATGAACTCAAAATTATGTCTAAAATATTTGAACCGCTGTAATATAGCCACTGGGCTTCAGAGAAACCAGGTTCCTAAAAAAAAGATGCCGAGGACTTGTCAGAACGAGAGAGGTGATTGGGTAAAAGGATTCTAGGTAGAACTTTGGGCTATATACCGGGATTCATAATCGTTCTTCATAAAGGAATCCGTCTCTCTTAATTGAAACGGATGCTGAAGTTGCAATAGAAATTGTACAGGAAGGCCATCACCCTATTGTGCCATCAGAGAGTTCATTTGAGATATCTGGATATTGTTACGAAGATGTAATAGTTTCATTTCCCACACGCCAAGAGAAGCCAACAAAAGTGCAAACTTTATTGCGAAACTTGGTGCCGACCAATCTGAACCCTTGGTCATCCTAGAGGAACCCCGCAAACACTGGTGCCTTCTCAATGCTGATCATGCTCGCTAGTATTTGGTCTTTTTAGTGTTGTTCTGTTCTTTTTGTTTTTAAATGTACCCAAAAAAAAATTAACATATTTTTTTGTAGTAAACAATAATAAAATGTAGAGGTGCAAATTGGGTAAAATTGGGCCGGCTCAATCTGATTTGGTCACCGGCCTGGACAAGCTTAGTCCAGGCTGAGCCTACCCCGTGCAGGTGGTTAGTTAGGTTGGGCCTATTTCGAAAGTCAAACACCTTATCCAGTCTGGCCTGTAGGTTGGTTGGCCCCAACTTGAATCAGCATGAATTATTATTATTATTTTGACTTTTTATTTTTAGATTTTTAATTGCTCACCGTGACAGGGGTTGTGGGCGGGCCGATATGATCCGGTTCGGGCTTGGCCCAAAAAATAGGCCGAGCGAGCTAGCATGACGGGCCAACCGAGTTGGATTTCAATTTCAAATGGGCTAGACTGTTAAAACTGGCCAAATTTCGCGGGATGTTCAACTTGAGTCCGGTTGACGGCGGGCTTCTAGCTGAACATATGGCCGAACGGTCCAAACTAGTCTAGCTCGTACTTATTTCAGGTCGAATGCAAGGCAAGCTCACCAGACCT
>BRYE01000029.1:17777816-17780316 GCA_030159115.1 Actinidia arguta var. hypoleuca | reverse complement strand
TCCGCACAGGAAACCTCATCACTATATCTCTTGGGGGATTAAGGTGTTAATTTTGAAAAATTGGAAAGGGATTGTGAGTTAGAAAAGAAAGGAAGTGAATGGAGGGTAGTGGCTTTTAATAGTGTTAGTGATGGGATTCAAGTAGAATGACGGATAATCTAGTGGTGTGGTGGGTTTCAAGTGCAATGTAGTGGGATTTAAATGGAGTTGTAGAGCTCGTGGTGGTGGTGAGTTTTAATAGTGATGGAAGTTGAATTTAAGTGGATCGGTATAAATTATAATGGTTCTTATGAAATAGACAGAAAATGTAAAAATAAGGGTAAGATGGGCATTTAATTAAAAATTTTGTTGACATTATTGATTTTTATAAATTGATAGATGGTCAACTAATTATAAACCGAAGAAGTACAATGCAATTTTAGAGAGTAAATTAGAAAATGTTAGTGTGATGTCAATGGAATTAATCAAGTGGTGTCGGTGATATTTAGCAAAAAAACTACTAATTTTGACTAGAGACAAAACAAGTGATTAAAAATGCTCTTAAAATTTAAGTTTTAAACGTAAGATTCTTGAAAGAAAAAAAAAATTAAACTATTCGATTCATTAACTTTTTTTTTTGATTACTAAATCATTAATCGAAACACAACTAAATAATAATCAACTAATTAAGTACCACTATATTTGTTTTCTCAAAAAAAAAATAATATTCTTACAGAAACTCCATACATAAAATACCATAACAATAGTATAAAACTATTATTTTGCATTATTTTGTATTATAATGTAAAATATTCAGGTGTTTCTTTTTATTATTTTGATATTTCTTGTAATCTTATAATAAAACAAAACATCAATGCAAATACTTGAAACTTATATCATATCTAATTTTCAACATTATAAATATTTATCTATTCAAAAATATTGTAAATTATGCATGCTCTCACGACACTTTCAACTTTATAAATTTTGGAATTTATGACTTACATACAATTAATTCCTTTGTAGTTTTTAAAATGACACTGATTTTCTTAATTTTAAAACTATTATCAAGATTATTTTATAAAAATGACAATATTACCCTTATTTTTAGAGATTTATATTTTTTTTCTTAACTCATCAATTAAAATTAATAGATATTCTTTTTTTCTTCTTCTTGAAATAACCTTATTTATTCAATTATTTTGAGAAAAAAGAGATTTTGTATTTAGTTTAAATGATGTATTGAGAAATTTTTTGAAAGTCCTATATTTAAGAGTAGTCTTGTCATTTTTTTTTAAAAAATACAAGGACCTTGTAAACTTTCTCTTCTATATTTTTTGCTAGATTTTAGAAAACTATTGTGACCTACATATTCATTTTTTTTTACTTTTAGTTATAATTTCAAATTGTTTCACAGTAATTTTAAAAAGTTAAAATATTAAAATATCTTTGAGTTTTTTAAAATGTTGTATTTCTAGAAAAAAACAAACAAAAAGAGTACTTAATATATATTGTGATAAAAATGATTCAATCACGTGACTATTGATATTCTGATCAACTGAATTATCATCTATGTATATTCAGGTGAGTCGTCTATATTTAAGTGAGTCTCTTATTTACTAAATTTACCTTTGAAACCTTTTGAGAAGCTTTAGCCTGTAGTGTTCTCTAAGTTTTTATCTGGTAAGGATTAGGTTTCTCTAAAGTCCAAAAAATAGGTTGATTTTGATGATTTAAATTATTTATATTGTAAGTTTTATCGTAAAAACTAGTTATATAAAAAAATTACGTTGATTAAATATAATTTAATATCCATTCAGTACTATTTTATAACTTAATAAGTGACTATAACACACAAAATTATATCCATTTATCTTTATATAAATTAATATTAATTTATCATTTATTTATATCTATTAATGTAAATTTTTATAATTTTAAATAAAATTTATTATAAATTATTTAAATTATCAAAATATAACAATACCAAAATTTAAAATACTTAAACTGCACCGATACAATTTAAAAATGGACAGCAAATAATCCTAATTCTATCCCTCAAACCACTGGATCAGGGGTCACTGCGGGGAATTGGCTCCCTGCAGGGTTGCAGGGAACCAAAACGACGTCGTTTTGACTGAAATTTTTTTCCCCCAAAACGACGTCTT
Organism: Actinidia arguta var. hypoleuca; assembly: GCA_030159115.1. Lineage (NCBI taxonomy): Eukaryota > Viridiplantae > Streptophyta > Magnoliopsida > Ericales > Actinidiaceae > Actinidia > Actinidia arguta. The sequence continues at coordinate 17,778,169 of BRYE01000029.1, read as the reverse complement.
TTTGAAAAATATATTTTTTAGATAAAACGACGTTATTTTGGGCTCCCTACAGGGTTGCAGGGAGCCAACTCACTGCAGGAAACCCTCGCTCCAAACCATTGCCACGAAACAACGGACCCGAGAAGATGACGACGTTATTGTGTACAAAAATGAACGCAGAGGGAAAAGTAGCGGCGGCAAAGTAGTGGTGGTTTTGTTGGGTGAGAGGCGTGGGGAAATCGTGTTCCACGCGCTTTAACTAATTACTTCGTTAAATTACACTTATACCTCCTATAGTTGTTTTTAGATTGCACTTAAACTCTTATACTTTCAATTGAAACAAATAAGCCCTTTTTTACTTTGGATTGCGTTTC
>BRYE01000029.1:17745316-17755316 GCA_030159115.1 Actinidia arguta var. hypoleuca | reverse complement strand
AGCAAGATATACTAATAACCACCCCTTAGTATTGGTATATCCACAATTTTGGGATGTGGTATTTCAAAGCATAACATATCATGACTTACACAAACTTGATGAGTGGGCTCTATACGATCCAATCACACCCTTCATATACCCCAAATAAACGACCCCTTAAATTCTAAGCGTTCCTATGAAAGTCCGTGCATGAGTTGTGGATCTACTTGTTTCGGCCAATTATAATCGACGATTACGATTGGAATTTATGTGCACGCTGGTCAAATTGAGTATACAATTTTTAGACCACAACTCTCTCATAAGTAGCGGTTCCATATCATATGAGCCTCATTGTGGAACCCACCATGAATAAAAGGATTGTGTTGAGAATTTTGTCAGGAAATTATGCACCTATCCTTTTTCTGTTTCTGTCAAAAGGTCAAAAAAAAATAAAAATAAAGAAAAGAGGAACCAGATGAGAAGAGTTTGGTCACAGAGTGCTCTAGTACTCACCATGTATGTATGCAAATTGTGGATCCATGGAATTAGCCCACAATTCCAATGATCATCGTCTGCAAAACAGGTAGTTGCGTCATATCCCATGGTTTCTGGGTATCCAAAATGTTATGCAATAGTTAACAAGATCCATCGAATTCATGAAACAGCCAAGAAATCAAAGCAAACATGTGACGAGAACATAAGGCTAACATTGGTACGGTAGTAACCTTGCCGAGGAGAAAATTTCACTTTATACTTTGCGGAGAAAAAACTTCACCACCTTCCAATGGCCACCGCCTGACGAGGAATTTTACTGTGCTTTCAGAAGCACATTTTAGAATATTTTGTCATTACACGAGGAGGGGCACTTTCAGACGTGTAATTTAGAAAGTACCCTTCTCGTCACCTCTCCTAAGCAAGTTTTAACAAGACAATTTTGGAAAATGTAAGAAAATAAGTTTCTTATACAACCCATACGATCATGATAACATAACTTTTGCATTTTTATGTTCTCTAGCGTAAGGAACCAACTATTATATAATGCCCACAATTTCCTACTTTCTCAACTTAGGCAACCCACAAGGTAAGTGGGGGAGTTTAATAACTAACAAATCTTCTTACACATTTCTCACAAAATTGTTTCTCCTTTCGCTTTCTATCATTTTCAAATTTTTCATTATCTATCAGAGTTTTCATTCTCACCAAACGGACCACAGAACAATGTAAAAACGAAACACCTCACAACATAAAACTTCCGAAGGTTGAAGCTGGATGAAGAGGAATGACAGCTTATGATTTCTCAATTTGACCTGCCACATCAGATAATAGGAACACGGGACTAATTCAAAGCATAACAACCTTCTCATACTACTAACGAATGTTTTAAATATCAATTGTTATGTATCGGAGTTTTGGCCCTCCAATATTTAGAAAATATCAGCTACTACATAACCAACCAGAGAAGGGAAAAACATAGTCAGAGTCAGACACTGTTGCGCCCCAAAAATCATACGACGGGAGCAAAGTCAATAAGTCAAAGAATACGGAAAAAGGTCCTACGTGGACCAATCAAAAGTGCGGAATTTAAAGGGGATATCCTACATGGACACCCGTTGAAAAGTCAAAGTTCGATACAAAAATAGTAATTTTAAAATAGCTAAACCTTTGCCCGAATGAGATTAACATCAAAACAAATTCCTTTACATGTTTGAAATAAAAAGGGTTAACACGTAATTCAAACATATCCTAAGGTTCTAAATTACCAAAAGACTTACATGCTTTTACTCTAAGTACCACAAAACATCCAATGAATCTATATCCATGAGAAAGCCTTCAAAAAGACCCGAACATGGTCAAATCAAGCCGGGCTTTTGTCCTTATCCTTTTCACTTGAAAGTAATTTTATTTGATTAAGTACGACGGCTTAGTAGAATAATATTGTAAAAATGTCATACTATCTCTAAAATCATGAAAATAAAATGAAGTGCAATGATGAGGCAACCAAGGCGATGAAACCAATCAAATTGCTTAGATGCAACAATGCCCATCCCAATACACACACTCTCAACACCGGATTATGGGCCATCCACACAAGGAGTGTAGTTAAAACCAATCCCCGGGAGCTAACCGAGTAAAGATTGAAGTGAATGTTTATTAGGGAGATATCCGCCCTTTTTCCTCACCACCACACCCACATCCGGAATTTTCATCCTTAGTACCCCTCCCTAAGGGAGTACCATCCATCAATGCATCCATCCCAATGCCGTGCAAAAGCCGACAAGGCCACAATGATGTGGTCATGCTCAATGCCATAGTCACTAATTCAATACTCAAAACATAACGTGTGTATATATATATACATATCAAATGAACAATATATCTATTTAAAGTTCACAATTTAAATAACTACCGAATCACGAAAAAATTTCTAACTTCCTAACATATTAATTATGGCATAGTTATCTACTAAATAACTAATACAAAATCGAATTAATCACATAAACACATACATTCGTTATTTCCGCAATAAATCCGATATTCTCACAAGCATTTTATCAAACACGTGGTACGTGTTATTAATGTTACATTATTAATCACCTAAACATGAGATTTTCTAGGTTTTCATGGAAATATTCACAAAATGTGTTATTCTAACAACCAAACACATTCTAAAATCATAAAATAAAGATAATAGGGCATTAACACAATATTAAACTACCTCTTGAAAAATGATAGATTTTTTAGAAAATAGAGGTACAAACGGAGCCCTATCGAAATTCCAATCGGTTAGAATCGAAGAGCTTGACGAGATGATCAACTTTCGTTCTTTGAGCGAAGGTTGAATGTCGCCGGAAAGTGGCCGAAAATGAGATCTCCGGCCGGAGCTCCTTTGGAGAGAGAAATGAAGAAAGAGAAAGGGAAAGTGAGATAGAGAAAAGAGAGAGATGGCTGGCTGATTTGAGAGAAAAGGGGAAGTGTATTGGGGAAGTCTCATATGGGGTTTGCTATGGTGTATCTCACTCACACACTAACACTTTTACATCTTTTCTCTAATCCCAATGAGCCTAGCCCATAAATAATCTAAACAATAATGGGTCTAACCCAAAAACAATTCATAAGTTATTTGGCCAATGGCCAAACAACAATACCATTAATAGATATTTATGACTCAAGTTCAAATCCAAAAATAAATTTTAAAACATTACAGACGCTTCGTGCGAGGAATGAAAATCAGATACTTGCTCAACGTGAAACAAGGAGCATCAATGATTGCTTCTTCCCACATAAATTTCCAGCAGGTGTTTTTATCTTATTTGATCTACAATCTTATTTTCATTTAGCGAAATATTGTGTGATCATTTTGTTTTGCAACACTTTTTACAAAAATTTTAATTTTTTAGTTATTAAATGAAAATGTCCCCAAATTCCCTCTGACTCGTCTGGGAAAATAAAAAATGTTGGAGACATTCATGTTCAAAAAGTAAAAAGTTAATCTTTTCATACACCCAATTTAATGCCAATTTTTGTTCCAATGTTTCCTTATAAAAATAGTGGCAAGTAGTAAGAGAATTAATGTTTTCTTAACAAGTGTCTTTATCATGGCTCCGATTACTAAGTTCGGTTTTGCTAGAATAAAAAACATTGGAGTTGGTGGGATATGTAATCCATCTCAAGATTAACGGAAACCAGCCTTTGAATTTTGCCAAGGCTGCCTCATTAATAATTCCTACTCTTTCCCATCTCGCTCTCCACTACTTCTCATTTAACATTTTTTCTACTTTTATTTTCCTTTTCTTTAATTTTTTTTGCCCTTTCCAACTCTCTCTCTCTCTCTCTCTCTCTCTTTTCCTCTCCCCTTTCTTTCTTTTCTTGTTGAGTAATTTCCTTTTCTTGTTTTTCACTTTTTTCCAATTGTTTTGATTTTTGGACTCTTCCTTTGATCTATTTCGATTTCACCTTTAGCCCAGTTATTAGTGTTACAGTTTCATATAAAATTAAGAGTAGTTAGCTTCATTTAATGTTTTATTTAACATTTGAAAATGATTGAAAAGAATGTTGTTGTCACTACAAAGAACTTGTCAAATGCTTATTTATTAGAATAGAAAAATCAACTAACATAATCTAAACTAATAAATTAGGGTAAAATTGAGAATTTAACTATTTTTCACAAGGATTTCACTTAGTGGTATGATGGGAAGAAAGAAAAGAAAAGAAAAGAAAAGAAAAGGCTCCCATCCGAAATTACTTGTTTGGACAACTTAACAAGAGAGAGATGGAGGAAAATAGTTTTATGGTAAAAATCACTTTTGAATCTCTCAATCCAGGGAGAGATTTGGAGACTTAGGTTCCTATTGGCATTATTTTATTTTATTTTGGGCTTAAAATAAGCAAAAAAGTCAATCAGAGTTATTTTTTTTGCTTTTCTGTTTTTGCTTTTTTGCTTAGGTTTAGATAAAGTAAAGCCAGAAAAGCAAAAAAGTCAAAAAAATCTTAACTTTTTTGATAACAAGCTTAAAAAAAACTTGACTTTTAAATATTAGCAAACGGAACCTTAACTAAATCTTTTGGATCGTTTTACTTAATTTTCATAGGCTAGGCCAGTTGACTAGTGCTCTAAAAAACCTATCAGTAAAGTATTTACGAGACCCAACTACTTGCTCTAAAAAACCTATCAGTAAAGTATTTACGAGACCCAACTACTTCTACTTTATAAAAAAATAGTGAAATTACGGAATGTGTGAGAAAAAATTGGACTAAAGAAGAATTTATTTTAGCAAGACTTGAATACTTTTCTTTCTGCATTCCCCTCATTTTATCTTCTCATCTCCCCTTTCTTCATTTAGCTTTCATCTCCAAAGGGGTGAGGCCGTTTTATCCAATGGTGGAGAATTAGAACCAGCAATGGGTATTAAGGTGAGCGTTTAAAATGTCAACTTTTCAGTATGAACAAAAATGTCTTGCTTTTGGGGTGTCAAATAGAGCTTTTAAATTAATTTGTAGTTATATACTTTTTTCTTAAACATAACAATTGAACTAATAGTTAGAGGGAAAATTGGAGACGTTTACATTCAATAAGTAAAAATTAAGCTTTTCATAAACCCAATTTAATACCCTCATTTTTTGTTTCAACATTCTCCAATAAATGGAAGCAAGGTAGTTAACGCTTTCTTAACAAGTGCCCTTATAAGCGTTTTGCTTAAAACGCGTCATAACACAGACCGTTAAGGAAGCATTAATTATAATACCCTCATTTTTTGTTTCAACATTCTCCAATGAATGGAAGCAAAGTAGTTAACGCTTTCTTAACAAGTGCCCTTATAAGCGTTTTGCTTAAAACACGTCATAAAGACAAACCGTTAAGGAAGCATTAATTATCTCACTTGCTCCACTATTATGGGGAATTAAAACTGTAATATTTTGTAATTTATTTTGGGTTTGGACTTGGGGCATAAATATTCATTTAATGGTATTGTAGTTTGGCCATGGGCCAAATAGTTTATGAATTGTTTTTGGGCTAGGCCCATTATTGGTTAAATTATTTATAGGTTAGGCGCATTGGGATTAGAGGAAAGATGTAAAAGTGTTAGTGTGTGAGTGTGATACACCATAGCAACCCCCATATGAGACTTCCCCAATACACTTCCCCTTTCCCTCAAATCAGCCAACCATCTCTCTCTTCTCTCTCTCACTTTCCCTCTTTCCTTTCTCTCTCCAAAGGAGCTCCGGCCGAAATCCCCTTTTCCGGCCACCTTTCGGCGACATTCGACCTTCGCTCAAAAAACAAAAGTTGATCATCTCGTCGAGCTCTTCGATTCCAACATATTAGAATTTCGATAGGGCTCTGTTTGGACCTCCATTTTTTAAAAAATTCATCATTTTTCAAGAGGTAGTTTAATATTGTGTTAATGCCATATTATCTTTAATTTTATGATTTTAGAATGTGTTTGATTGTTAGAATAACACATTTTGTGAATATTTGTTACTATGAAAACCTAAAAAATTTCATGTTTAGGTGATTAATAATGTAATCTCACTAACGCGTGCTACGTGTTTGATAAAATGCTTGCGAAAATAACTAATGTATGTGTTTATGTGATTTATTCGATTTTGTGTTAGTTATTTGGTAAAAAAAACTATGCCATAATTAATATGTTAGGAAGTTAGAAACTTTTGCGTGATTCGGTAGTTATTTAAATTGTGAACTTTAAATGGATGTATTGTTCATTTGATATGTATATATATATATATATATATATATATATATATATATATATATATATATATATATTTTGAGTATTGAATTAGTGACTATGGCATTGAGCATGACCATATCATAGCATCATTGTGACCTTGTCGGCTTTTGCACGGCATTGGGATGGATACATTGATGGATGGTACTCCCTTAGGGAGGGATACTAAGGATGAAAATTCTGGATGTGAGTATGGTGATGAGGAAAAGGGCAGATGTCTCCCTAATAAACATTCACTCCAATCTTTACTCGGTTAGCTCCCGGGGATTGGTTTTAGCTACACTCCTTGTGTGGGTGGTCCATAATCTGGTGTTGAGAGTGTGTGTGCATTGGGATGGGCATTGTTGCATCTAAGCCATTTGATTGGTTTCATCGCCTTGGTGGCATCATCATTGCACTTCATTTCATTTTCATGATTTTAGAGATAGTATGACATTTTTACAATATTGTTCTACTAAGTCGTCGTGCTTAATCAAACAAAATAAAATCACTTTCAGGTGGAAAGGATAAGGGCAAAAGTCCGGTTTGATTTGACCGTGTTCGGGTCTTTTTGAAGGCTTTCTCGTGGATATAGCTCCATTGGATGTTTTGTGGTACTTAGAGTAAAAGCATGTAATTTTTTTGGTAATTTAGAATCTTAGGATAGGTTTGAATTATATTTGTTACATGTATCCATTATTGGGCACGTGTTAGCCATTTTTATTTCAAACATATAAAGAAATTTATTTTGATGTAATCTCATTCGGGCAAAGGTTTAGCTCTTTTAAAATTAATATTTTTTTATTGAACTTTGACTTTTCAACGGGTGTCCATGTAGGATATTCCCTTTAAATTTCGCACTTTTGATTGGTCCACGTAGGACCTTTCTCTGTATTTTTTGACTTGTTGACCTCGCTCCCGTGGTATGATTTTTGGGGCGCGATAAAAGCCCACAATGAGTTATAGACCAAGCTTTTGAAATCCTAACTTCTCACTAATTAAAAAAATGCCCCACATTTTTTAGATGTGAAAACACTTTGACAATCGAATAGGACTTTTCCAAGTCTTTTCTTTGTAATCGACTATGTATGTTTTTGTATTTTCATTATTGCATTAATGTATTAGAAAAGCATAACAAAAAATAAAAAAACAGAAAGGAACAATTTACAAATATTTGCTTGTTGAAATGGTGTGATGAAACAGAATTTCCAATGGGCATTGCACTTCAGTAACTCATCACTTCAAAAGTTGAAAACTGCTTCAGCTAAGTTCAGCATTGCAATTTTTATAATAAAAGTTAAAAATACAAATTAATTACTAAAGAAAAGATAACAATACCTTTTAAAGAAAACAAACTTTAATCACCTTATGTTATTGGAGTTCCTCCTTGAGACTCTTTTTATTTGTTTTCCTTCTCAATTTGTATTTCTATTTCCTAATTCTATGTTCACTAAACAAAGTGAAACAACTGATAATGGTAGATTAGAAAAGACAAAACAATGGAAAATGAAGGGATGTGTCAAAAAAAGGATTTTGATCTCATTACAAACAAGTTTTTATTTATGGCACATTCGTAACGTTACTATTTCAAGTAAAAGTGAGAATAGTTAGCTTCTTCATGCTTTGCTAACATTTGAGAATGATAAAAAAGAATGATTCTTATCACTACGGAGAACATGGCAAATGCTAAATCATCAGATAATGAGAAATCGACTAATGTAATTAATTTCTAAACTAATAAATTAGGGTTTTTACCTCTAACTCTTCCGGATAAGATTGGGTATGGTCCGAAGGAAAATCAAGAAATTAGGGTTCTTACCTGACCTTCTCTGTAGCTGATTTTGAACAACTCGTACAATGCAAATTCAATAGCAAATTACCCTAAATATGCATTTAATATTTATTAGTCCTAAGTTAATCTAAAACAAATAAGCATAAATATTAAGAAAAAAAGGAATAAATAAATAAATGCGATAGTACTAAGAGGTCAAAAAATGTACCTGATTGATTTCCCATGCAGAAGCATTAAAGCTGCAATTTGAGACCGTCCCATTATTCAAAATCTTCAAATTTCCCAATTAAATCTTGGAGAAACCCATGATTTCTCAGCGAGAAAGCCAAGATCAGACCCAGAACCAACCTCATCAAGAAAAACCGAAAACCCAGTTCTTTCTTCTTCCTCTTCATCATCTTCTCACTCTAGAATTTAGAGGCAACCGGACAAAATTGATTAGAGGATTTCTCGATCTGGGTGTGGACAAAATTGAAGAATCGAAGGGAACAGGGCCTCTTTGGAACAGAGCTTGTGAGTGATCAAGTGACGATGGTTGATTTTGAAGATCAGAACAATTGTTTCATGGCTATTTCTCTCTCTCTCTCTCTCTCTCTCTCTCTGTGGCTTGTGTTTGTTTTCTTGAGAAACTTGGGTACTTAAGGGAAGAATTTTGAAATTTGAATACAACGGTCGTCTGGGAACTGGGAACTGGGAATGGGTAGCTCTCTCTATTCGCACACCTTCTTTTCTCATTACCCCATTCTTAGTACACCCTTTAAAACCACTACACCTTTCGTTTTCTTCTCAGAACACCCTAATTTATCCCCAAATTCAACCCCCAAACCCTAACCCTAGCCACAACTGGCCAACGCACGCCGCCAGCTAGTCCAGACATCCCCACGCCTCTCTGAACCCTAACCCTAGCCCTAATCAAGACCAGCCACCACCAGCCTCTTCTTCTCCTTTACCGCCTTGAGCATCCCTTCCGTTACAGATCCCTCTCCTCCTCCCTTGTCCTAACCGCCCAACCCGACCTCTAGAAGCTCGCCGCCGACAAGGCCATGGAGAAACGTCCGCAGAGGCGTCGGCATCGCCGCCACCACCACGACGTTCGCCGTCGCCAAGGGCGACGACATTGTCAAACCCGGCGAGTTAAAAGGCATCGTGGACGTATCCACCTCCAGGCGCACCCAAGAACGGGCCCTTGACCTCCGATCTCGACCTTGGCGCTCTCCTCCGCGAGATGACGAGTGGCGGAGGCTGTGGGGAAGTTTCGTGATAGTTAGGGCTTGAAGTTTTGTGGTATGGTAACGTGGGATTCGGATCTTCTAAAGTGCGTCCTGCGTGGAGTGTACGAAATTACGTTATTCTGTACATTTTCGGACCAAAAATATATTTTATTCTGACCATAAAATGACGTCATTTTATGATTAATTAAACAAGGTCATTTTATTCTTATAATGTACAAAATAACGTCATTTTATACACTCTTAAAACACTCCACGCAGAATGCATTTTAGAGGATCCGAACTCTGTTAGTGCGATGGTGGTGAACTAAAGTAGCATAGAAGTATAGAACTGATAAGAAGGGTAATTTAATAAAAATGAAAAGAAAAATAATTGTTATATATTTTTTATTAAATACATTCTATATTTTGTTTATTATATAAATTTTGAATAAATACATAAATAAGTTCTCCCGAAAAAAATAAAAAAAATAAAAGTGGTAGATGTCATGTTGGTAATTAGCAAAAATATTAGGGGAATTATTATAATATTGTATAATAAAGACAAAAAGTGAAGTTAATAAAAAGTGAAGTACAAAAATTAAATTACAAGAAATTAAAATTTGAGATACTGAGAAAAAGATGGGGTGGTAATAGTAACTGTCTGTGCTCCTTTCTTTTCTCAGGCTCTCAGCTAGGGGTGTAAGAAAATTCAAAAAACAAAAAAGGACAAAAAAAAAATGACCAAAAAAATTGGGTTTGGTTTGGTTTGATTTCGTAGACCACTTTAATTG
>BRYE01000029.1:17720316-17722816 GCA_030159115.1 Actinidia arguta var. hypoleuca | reverse complement strand
GATTATATATATTTTGATATATCAAAATAATGGTCTTGCATGTGTATTTTAAATTCTCAAATTTATTTGAAATTCACAAGAAATATTAATATTTGTTGCAATAATAGTCTCATTTTTTATCTAAAAAAATGTGAAGGACCTCAAATTGAGGTTAGGATTGGGATATCGAGAAACTCAGAGCCGGCACTGAAACCAATTTTAGTTAAAATTCAATCAATTAATAAGAACCGCAATTAAATCACGATCAGGTTAATTGAACCAGTTATTGAATTGGTTGATTCACTATTTTAAGAAAAAAATATTTTAATTTTTAAATTTTAAATTTTATATATAAAAATTAGTATAAAAAATAAAAAATATTTATTACTATTAATAAATAAATTAATAATATAATTATGATATCATAAATTAATAATAATTAACTCAATAATTGAACTAGTAACCCGTGACTCGTTCTCTTTTTCAATTCTCTCAACTGTCCAGATTTCAAGACATTGGTGAGGTTATCAAGTGAGAGCCAGACTAGTGACCCAGTGGGCTCTACATATGCCTTGCCGAAATTGGCGGAGGAGCAAGTTCATGGACGGTCTTGTACTCCTCGGCTAACGTAAAACCCTACTCCTTGACGAAGGTGGGACCCACGTTAAATACAGTTACCGAGGCACCGGAAACCATCGTTTCATGGTCCCACCAATCACGCGGCCCAGGTAATTATTGTTGCGTCGTTATCTCAGATTTTTCTAGGCTTTACATTTTTTTCTATTTTCTTAATTTTTGAATTTTTTTTATTTTTAGTAAAATTTTTTGGTCCACTTAATTTAATTTTTTTTTACGAAAGGAGTTCGAAAATATACAAATTTTATAGTGAATTTTTCTTTAGATTTTAAATTTTTTTATATCCTTCTTTAGTGAATTTTTTTAATTAAATAAAAAAAATTATATTTTCAAATATCTCTCATCAAGAGAAATTAAAAATTATAAAATTTTAATCAAACGACGAAAAATTATCAGAACAACTTTTAAAAATTAATTTTTAAAACAATAACATTTTATATTTTTGGAGTTATTCAATTTCTAACTAAGCTTATTTTTAGTATTTGAATGTGTCTTTTTAAATTTTTATCTAAAATATTTTTGTTTCAAAAAAACAAAAAAATCCATAAAATGATTTTATGTAAAACCCGTCAACAAAATAATTTTTTTAAATTATCTTACAAATATGATTATTATGAAAACTACCACCAAAAGAGACCTTCGTTTCAAATGAGTTCAAAGAAAGAAGATGCAATGATTAAATTATGGGATGTGATTTCTCAAATTATTATGAAAAATCCCAATAATTAAGATAATATTGTCATTGTGGTCAAAATAATCAACACGTATCAATAATTATTTGCCACTAATCCAAAAGCGTGATGATTGCTAAAACTCGTTTTTCAAGGAATTATGAGCTGTAAGTTTGTTAAAAAAAACAATAATCGGGATAATAACAATTTGAGTGAGTTAATTTAGGCCTAGTTTGTATATATATATATATATATATCGATCAATCGATATAGAGAGAGAGATTTAACTTTTTGATTTTTGATTTTTTAAATTTGAATAAGATTTTTTATATTTTTATATTTTTCTTATTAAAAAAATTAAAAAATATAAATTCTATACAAATAATAAAAATAATTAATTAAAAACTAAAAACTAAAAAATCGAAACATTTAAAAAATCCCACTAAAAATTGACCCAAACTGGGCCTCAGACAAAATCCTATCGGATACGACCCTTCCTTTTGAATAGTAACCTAGCAAATTTATCTTTTTCAAAGTTCCAAAATTCCCTTTTTCCATGTTAGATTTCTCTCACATTATTATTAAAGTCACTCGAATTTAGTGTATAGTATAGATGTTATTTCATTTTAATAATTTATGCAAAATATATAGGTTGATCCGCTATCAGTCGTGGTTTGCTTTTGTTAGTATGCCTTTTAATATAGATTGATATTTTTTTTAAAAACAAATGTGTTTCAATCATGTGATTACCGATCTCTATTCAATTTGATTTTTTTCATAAATGATCTTCTCAACATATTTCACAAAATGATGTACGGTTCAAATTACTGAAACGGGGTCAAAATTGATCAATGTTCTTCCAAATTTACTCTAAAGTTCAAAGTATGAACTTTACATAATTTTGATCCTAAAAAAATTATCCAAGAAATTATCAATGACAAAAAAATTACAACAAAAAAACATAATAAAAATAGCATTATTGTTAATCTAAACATTAACATATTTCTCAATTGGATAAGAGATTTCAATAATATAGAGGAGAACAATCATCCTCAAAAATAAGATTTTTGTCGTTACTAATCACAAGTTAACGGATTGGATCATCTGAAGTGCGCCCATGGTGGAATAGTCCTGAAGTACACAAAACGACGTTATTTTGTACACTCTAGAAACAAAAAAACGTCGTTTGGGTACTGATCATGAAACGACGTCGT
>BRYE01000029.1:17682816-17685316 GCA_030159115.1 Actinidia arguta var. hypoleuca | reverse complement strand
TTTTTGCTTACTTCTAACAGAGAGCATAGGAAGTTGGCTGCAGGATGATGTGTGCCAAGTTCCAACTGCCAAGAGAGAGGAGAGAGGGGAGGTCGTGTCTTACTAGCAAACAGAACTAGAATAGTCACAGTTGATACATATTCTATGTATGTATACTTGTCTACTCTCCAAATATCATATTTATTGTTCATTTTTTTTTTAAAAAAAGCAAATACGATCTGATCATTTGATTACAAATGTTCGATCAATTTATTTTTTTTATAGATGATCTGCTCGTCGAGTCTTATAATATGAATGATTCTGATCCAAATGATGCGGGCAACACAAGTGTAAATGGACAAATTCAACTGTTCGGGATTATTTAATCCTCTACCTTTTTAATTTATCATCAAATTCTTAATTCAAACACAGCTTTAGTGACCTAACCATTGTCGATTCATGCATGTTCTATGTTAATTTGTCTGCACAATTTTCAAGATGAAAAAAAGAATAGAAAAAGAAGCAGAACCTGGACAAAAAAGCTACGGCAATCTGCCAATCACTTGGGATCAAAGACTTCCTAAAGAAATTATTAGAAATTGCAAACTCTATTGATGAATAGTATAAGCTTTTCTCATGCTAGGGCTTGTACTAGCTTCCTTGGAGTGGTGGTGTTGATGGGCCTGTTGAGGGGTGGAGGGCCCTTGGCACAGCTCCTATTTTGTGGGCAAGGAACCCCATTTTTGAAGCGGCAAATACATCGGCCGGTCTCGATAGGGGCAATATCGTAAAAACAGAAGGCTATTATATTGCCAATGCCTTCCCAACATGTGGTACACCTCACTATGCACTCATGGTCCTTCACACAATTTCCGGGGAGATTTAGGTCACACGGTTCACCTGTTCTCACAACCACGCTTGTTTTGCCGGCAACCAAACAAAAACCAAGTATTGATTACAAAAAAGAAATATAAAATGATATGTGTGAGGAGATAAAATATACAATGACGGGGTCTAGCCTTATTAGGATAGAGACTTCCATTGAGCTGTCGTTAGGGAGCAAGCTCTGGGGTCCTCTGTGCCGAAGCTTAGTGCAAACAACATCGAAGACAAGTCTTGTCCGAGCTAAGGCTACCCCTACTCTCGAGATGTCGCTTCTTAGTAAGCTCAGTAGGGTGACCAAACTTAAGCCTAGACAAGAGGCAACGGTCGGTGGTAATCTTGAGGGATATCAGGGGACAGAAGATGACTTGCACATTGGAGTTCCTTTTGACAGCACCCGGATAAAGTCGTCGACGGAATGATGAGAAGTTACCAGTCATGCCGTAGGAGTATGGCTGGGTTAGTCGCCTACTCATTGACACAGCGGTCGGCGCGTATGAGCACGTTTCGAGTTGTAGTCTGGACAGTGACAGGACAGCTGGCGCGTTAAGCCACGCGCCGAGTTATACTATATACAGTCAGCCTTTTTTCATGAAAAGGTATGCAATATTTGGGCTAAAGAACATACATACTCTCTCTCTCTCTCTCTCTCTCTCTCTATCGACTTACTCCGGTAATCTAACTTGATCGTCGAAGAGCCATTTCTCAAAAACAGCTCCGGTAGCTGGTCTTACTGTTTCAGTATTACAGCTAGGATATTGCTGGACGATGGGTTAAAACCGCCAACGCAGCCGTAGAACCGCCGCAAGTGTCTATCCTCGATTTCCTTCCTCTAGTCTTGGGGTAAGAAGCAGAGTTGGACTATTTGTTAATAGTCCAAGGCATAGGAGTTTAGCTTTACTTTGGAGAAAAAATGATACTTTCTACCAAATGACAGTTAAATTGTGAACCAATGATTACCGGAATAAAAGAGGAGATTGCAAGATTAGGGATCGGCGAACACGTGAACGCCATACGTTTAAATTAGTTATTTAAAATTAGAAATTGAAAAACTTTGAAGTAGAGCTTTTAAAAATTAATTTTAACTCATAATTAAAAGTTGTAACAAATACTTTAACACAATTTTCAAGATAAAAAAAGAGCAGAAATTGTAGTTTTATTAGCTGCAATAAACATGCTAATCTAGTATTTGTTGCGATATATATTAGTCTTGGGGCAACTGGCAGAGTTAGACTGTTACCCCATTTGCATACCCGAGGTTAACACAAGGAGAACCAAAAGCAAATAAGAACAAACAAGCAGGGGACTTGGCCATCTCGGTTCTTCACAAGTGCAGAAACATATACACAAGATGTTGGAGGAATTATTCAAAGCACTTGGAGCAATGTTGAACAGTGGCCGTCCTGGGCTCAGGCCCAACAGGCCGTGTTTGGGGCTCTAAAAAATAGTCCAATTTTGGAGTCTCAGGTCCAATATGTTAATGCATGGTGGTAACACTTTTGTATATGAAATTATGACTTTTTGTGTGTGGAATTATATATATATATTTTGGTACATCGAAGTAATAGTCTTGTATGTGTATTTCAAGTTTTCAATTTTGTTTTAAACTCACAAGAGATGTTGATATTTGTTCAATAAT
>BRYE01000029.1:17637816-17640316 GCA_030159115.1 Actinidia arguta var. hypoleuca | reverse complement strand
TTGTCCAAGTTCTAACAGGGGTGTTAACAGTCGGAATTGTATTGGTTCTGCGCAAAACCAAGGACCGAACCAGTAATAACAGTTCCACAAAATTTAGAACCACTCTGAACCATTATCTATGTGGAACTGAACCAGAAAAACGGTTCAGGTATGGTTTGGTCCTGGTCTTACCTGTTGGCAAGATCAGTTACATGACATACTAAACCTAACATCCAAATGCCAAAGCCAAACATCTAAAATATTAAATATAACATCCTAATTTTATACCATCAAATTTCAAAGCCAAACATCCAAAATATTAAACCTATCATTCAAATTTTTAATTATTCAAATTTCAAAATTATATAACTTGACATTCAAGTCCAAAATAAACTATGCACAACAGCCAGAGATAAAAACCCAAGAGAGGATTGAGAACTTCATATAGTGAGGCAGCAAAAATTGGGGTTAGGGAAGGTTCAACTTATACACACACAGATAAACCTCTCTCTCTATATACAGATATACATACGTACACAAAACTGGTCCATGGATCAGAAATAAAAACCAGAACCGGATTGTTTAGAACGGGAACCAGAGTCAGACCATTTAAACCGAAGAATCTAATCAACCCATATGGTTCGGTCAGGTTTAACGGTTCTTCCGGCTTTTTGGACATGACCCGTACATCTAATTAATCTAAAATCTGGACAAGGATATGGTTCAGAAAGCCCAAAATACAAGGGAAAGCTGAAACTCGGTGGTTAACTTTGATTGCTTGATCTTACTCGTTTGATTCACAAGCCAAATTTTGGCATTGGAAGAATTTAGTGTAACATTTTGATATGCAATAGTATAGTGGTTATCTCTACCATTCTACTCTTTGCATGTAGCTATCCACTTGAAAGGTTTGTAGTCACAAAGCTTATTGGGAATACCACAAGTGCCTGGGTTAATAAGTAAACCAAATGTTTCTTTGAAATACACTAAATTTCTTATATCAGGCCATTTTGCTAAACAAGTTTAATATGTCTATACCTACTTATTGTAACAAGGTAATTCATGTAAAATCTGTTACTTTTTTTTTCAATGTGGTTTTAGAATTAACTTGCATTTTAGCATGTTCGTGGAATAAATGATCTCCGACCAACGCAGGCAATTTGAGTAGGACCTAACATCATTTTTACGCAATCAATTTAGATTGGTGCTTAAATGACTATAAGAATATGCATACCTTTCCGCTAAAGAGTTGCTGGATAGCTGTAGCACTTAGTGTCTGTCCATCTACCTGTACTTTCTTCAGTTTGGACTCACTCCACAGTCCGTAAGCAGTGGCATCAGTAGCAAAAGTTCCCATCATGGGGCACCGGTCCACAACCAAATCTTTCAAAGCTGGCAGATTTAAAGAAAAACTCTCTGAACAAAGCCTCTTAAGGCCTGGCATATCTCTGACTTCAAAGCTGTTCACTTTAGGCAACAAAATCTCGTCATCATCTCTGCCCTCACCTTCCTGCACGTGGCTGATTATCTCCACCAACAGTTCACATTTGATTATCGTTATTTTGTTCAGTTGCTGAAGACTTCGCATATTAGTCACTGACAATAGACTTGTCAAATTTCTGCACCCTTTGACTTGAACAACTTTGAGATTTGGAAAACCAACAGATTGAGCACAATCCATTGGTTCGCCTTCTTCTGCCTTTGCAACGATTCTTTCCAACAAGCGGCATTCTTTTATCTTGAGAAACTCAAGTTGTTGCAGACTTTGAGCAATGGAATGAGGGAAGAGATATCGTAACGGTCCACACTCGATAATTTCCACAACTGTTAGATTTTGGAGGCTTGCTAGTTGCTGCTTGGTATGCCACAGCGACCATAAGTTACGCAGAGCTACTAACCGCAACCTTTTAAGAGTAGAGAGCGGCAAATGTTCTTCATTGCCCGATGATTTTTCTGTTCTTAACCTTGGAAAGAAAAAACAGAACCCCACATTCACACCTTGCAATTGTGACTTCTTCAAGACTTTGTAAATTGTTGAGCAACTCGAAAGAAAAAAGTTACATCTCTCAACCGTCAAAATTCATAGCTTCTGCAGTAAAGGAGTTTGAAGTGAGCCACGGCATACAACTTTGATGTTATCCAAACGCCAAAGGTGCAGCTCCTCCAATGCCGCAAATGTAACGGCGGACTCTCTTCGTTTGCATTAATAAGGGAAAACATGGTATCGCAAGAAACTATCTTGAGATATTTCAAGTCATTTAAGTCACATGAGCTAATCACCGGGACAATATTCTTTTCCTTCACACAAAACTGTCAGCTCTTCAATCGACTGAATTAGGGTCTTGACCTCAATAGGTATTGTGGTCTCAATCTCTCTGAGGGACAAACTTTTTGAGTTTGGGTAACACTTCACTGAATTTTCAAAGCCAATTGTTACCTCAAACTTGTGTAGTTGATGAAGGAGAAGGTCATTGGGAAAATGTGCTACGTGTCGTAGCTCAACACATAAAATGGTCAAGCG
>BRYE01000029.1:17567816-17575316 GCA_030159115.1 Actinidia arguta var. hypoleuca | reverse complement strand
TCGGTTCCTCTTAAAAGATTTCAAAAATATAATTTTTTTCATCTAATTTGGATAAAAGTTCACTAAATACAAAAAAAAAATAATTTTTTTCTCTGTATAAGATATGTGCGTAACATATGGTTATTTTCATCCATATATTCTAACGGATGTGAACATAGGGTCCACATTGCAACCGTCTTTGAAATTCAGGGTTAAATATGTTCAAATTAAAACAAGGAGGACAAAAATTAAATCTGAGTGAATGTTGAAGCGTATAAAATTAAAACTACCCTTTCAAAATTATAGGAGAGATAACTGTAAGTTAAATCAAATTTATCCTTTAACATATTATAGTGTTCAAGTGTAATTTTTTTTTTTTTTTAATTTTTTTTACAATTGATGGACGATTATTTACTAGTATCATAAAAATTACATCAACTTGGATAATAAATCGTGTGAGAATATTCCACAACAAATACTCATAGGAAAAAATAATTAATTTTGCGCTTTTCATGAATTGAATCCCTAACTAGAGAGTGGGCGGCGTGGTGGGCGGCAGGAAGCTGTGGTCTTAGTGGCGGCCGGTGGAGAGATAACTAAATTTGTAGAAGACATCAGTTTTTGGAGGGGTCTCATGCCTACGCTACGATACAAGTTCTATGGGATAAAGAATGCTAAAGAAATAGAGAAAAATCATACCAAAATTTTCATCAATATCATAGTTTGTGCCACCACTTGATGGATTCAAATGCAAAATATAAGAAAATGTTGAATACAAAATTTTGCATAAAATTCTCTTCTTAGGATAAAGAATGCGATAAAATAATGACGATGTTTTTTAGAGTAAGAAAACTAAGAAATGACAGTCGTCCAGTCTAGTATAGTTTATTGGGCTCCATAGTTGAACCCACTTTGATAAAATCCCTACATCTAATGGCCCAATCCATATTGAAACTAGAGAGGAGCTGTCTCATCCTTCTATAATCCAAAAACAAAATGAGTTCACGTTTATCTTGTTTCACATTATATCATATACTACATGGCCCTATTTGCTTGACTGGATATAAATGAGAGAATGAATATATAATCCCATCGATATAGCTTTGGATATGTATATTACTGTCGTTGGAACAATCCCTTATTTGTTTTGGACCGAATATGATTATGTATAGTTTTTCAAGTATACCCATACAAAAAATTGAAAATGTCCATATTGACTTTGGGTTATCTACCACCAATAAACATGCGAACTTGATTTTTAATGCAAAACAAAATCAAACCCAATTGATTTTTATACCTTCTCCACATAACAAATTATACAAAAATATAACAAAATACATCTTAGCAAAATACATACCCCATTAGATACTGTAGTAGAAAGAAAATATCATGAGTTTGAGATGAGTTTTGAACAACAAAGCAAAAATATTAGCACCATCTCTAAATTATAGAAACTTGGCTATGTAACACACATCAAGCTTTCTTCTTGCTTGCAAGAGTGAAGCAGAAATAGGAAGTTAGGACTTGGTCATACAGATGATCGAGGACCTTGGAATTTGCCGGAGGACCCCTTGAGCTTTCTTCTTCAGTTCAGCTTTCTTTTTCAGTCGCAGCAAGAGTGAAGCAGAAATAGGGTTTATTAGAACATAGCTTTTATACAGCTCAAGGGGTAAAATCGTAATTGTAAGTTAAATCCCAACACACGGATTCCAAATACTATCCCCTTTAGGCATTGCATATCTGGGTGTTTGATCGGATTAGAATGCGGTTGGATTCTAACTCCCCAAGTAGCAGACTCTCAGAATGTGGAGCTTTCCGTGTTGTGCCACATGTCGTTTTAAAAATGACAGGGCACTAACATGTGTTCAAAAGTCCCGACTTCGGATCCTGCGGGCTGCGTATAGTGTTTTTAGAATGTATAAAATGACGTCTTTCTATACACTTCATAACCAAAACGAAATCCTTTTAATTAAACATAAAATGACATCGTTTCGTGGTTATGACAAAAACGACGTCGTTTTATTCCTGAACACTATATGCAACCTACACTTCAGATGATCCGAATCCCAAATCCTTCCACCCTCAACTTTATGTTTTAGGGTAATCCTACTTTTGGTGCCTGTAGTTTCCCGGGATTCCATTGTGTTTCATGTAGTTTAAATATGGACATTTAGAGTCCTACATGTTCTATTCAATTTTAATGCGGCCCCGCTTTGCAAAGGCGTTAAAAATACATAGGTCATTTTGGTTTTCTCTGCATTTTCCTCTAATATTTTTAATGTATTTTGACGGAGGGATGATTTTTAAGTTGATTGAAAACTACTAAGGTTCTAATTGTTCTAATTAGATTCACACAGACCACAATATTTTTATCATTATTTTCTTTACCTATGTGCTTTTTAGCTTTTTTCTTGAAAGACTGATTTGAGGTTAGATTTTTAATTAGTTTGTAAGTTTGATTTCTCACTTGCTAATATTTTACTAATTTTATACTCATTTTAATATTATTGTATCTCAAACATAGACGTGCGTTGCACGGTATGCAAACTAGTATAATAGGTAATTAAGAGTAATCGAATAATTAAATTATCAGGCCATTTTGAAGGTACTATTAAGAGTAATTGACGAATTAAATTTCACCATTAGTCTATATTTTGAGGTTGTAACTCATGACGTATTAAATTTTATTATAATAGTGATACGAGTCATCAGAGACACGCGATCTCATTAACTAATAATAAATATTTAGTTTTTAAAATTAATTTTACAAAATAATTTTTAAAAAAAAATTATGTGACTGATAATTTTTCGAAACTTCTTTTTTGCAATTTTTTTTTTAAAAAATGCATTTATAAGAAAATATTAAAAAGATGTAATTAAGTTCTAGAAAATCATTTTTACTAAAGATATAAATAATATGTGAAAACAATTTTTTTTATCCTTGATAACAATTTCTAAAAAAGTATTTATTAATATTAATTTAAAAAGTTGAACTACGTACCATTACACGTACATTCTAGTTTATTATTAGATTGTGATACTATCTCTCATTGAGGGCCCGTTTGAGTTAGATTTTTTTGAGTTTTTTAGCTGTTTTGATTTTTGAGTTTTTTTTTTTTTTTTATTTGATCAAAATTTATATTTTTTCAGTTTCTTTGGACGAGAGAAGTCAGAATATATATATATTTTTATTAATTTAAAAAAGAAAGAAAAAGCCATTTTAGATGAGTTTTTTTAGAATTTTTTCTCATATTAGATGAATTTTTTATATTTTTAGACTTTTCTTATTCAAAGTAACAGAAAAAAAATATATAAACTTTGATTAAAAGGATATTTTTTTATTAAAAAAGAAAATTTTCGGAAAAAATTAAAGAAGACATCCCCAAAAAAACTTACCCTAAAAAAGTCCAATAACATGTTTTTCGTTTTTTTGTTTTAACATACGCGTCCAAAGGTCGTTTTATCAATAGGGTAAATTACAAATTTTACTCCTTTAGTTTTACTAAAATATAAATTTTGTGTCTTTATTTTAAATTATATTAATAAACTTCTCATATTTTAGAGCAATTATAAGTGATATAAAGAGGCCATGTTACACTAAATTAAATAATAAGATAACAAAATAGGCCCATTAGCACATAACTTAAATTATTAAGAATAAATGATGTATTTAAAAGTATATGGTTCAAAGTGAAAATGTTTTAAAATTCCAAAGTTTAATTTATGGAAATAGCTTTTTCCCCCGACAGCCCCCGTCAGCCCCCGTCCCCCAATGCAATTACCATTATGGCCCCAATATTTTACCATCCCCCAGCCGGCCACCTTTTTTTTTTTTTTTAAAGTTTTTTTTCTTTCTTTTATTAGTTATTTTAATCAATTTTAAATTTTTTATCAAATTTATTTCTTCATTTTTTCCCCAGTTTTGTATTGTTTTCTTTTTCAGTTTTGTTTCTTTTTTTTTCAGGATTTTTTTTATCAAATTTAATTATTTCTTTTTTTTTCAATAGTATTTTTTTTTATTCATTTTTATTTTTTTATCAAATTTATTTCTTCCAATTTTTTTTTCAATTTTGTGTTTTTTTTAAGTTTTATTTCTTTTTTTTTCATTAGTATTTTTTTAATTAGTTTTATTTTTTATCAAATTTATTTCTTACTTTTTTTTAGTTTTTTTTTCCAGTTTTTTTCTTTTTTTTTCATTAGTATTTTTGTCAGTTTTATTTTTTTTTTTTTATCAAATTTATTTCTTCCCTTTTTTTTTAGTTTTGTGTTTTTTTTTTTATTAGTATTTTTTTTATCAAATTTCTTTCTTTCTTTTTATTAGTTTTATTTTTCTTTTTAAATAAATAATTTTTTTATTATATATTTGTTATCTTTTATTTATTTTTTAGTTGTAGATTTTGAGAGTCATTATTTAAAAATAAATTTGATAAAAAAAATTAATGAAAAAAATAAAAAACACAAAACTGGAAGGAAAAAAAATCGACTGGGGGAGGGGAATAGTACAGTGAATTTCTGAGAGAGATCTCCAAAAAACAAAAGAAGGATTGAGACTATAGATTTTTCTAAGAGCCGCCTCTGCCGTCAATCACCGAACCATCGCCGCCGCAAGATGCGTTACCCGGGTGAGAGAGAGAGAGAGACGGGGGGGGGGGGGGGGGGGAGAAGATCTGGAGTTTTGATCGGGAGATGGGGGTGAAGGGCGGCGTGTATCAGGCGGAGGAGGGGTGGCGACGGAGGTTGGTGGCGGAGGCGATGGGAGTGGTGCAGCCGGCGATTCCTTCCCCGATGCGGTCTCTTCCAGTCTCAACCCTTCTTTTGTTTTTTTGGATCTCTAATCTGTAGACTCTCCACGCTTTTGCAGTGGATAAATTAAACTTTGGAACTCTTTTACTTTAAAAACGTTTTTACTTTGCACCCTATACTTTTAATTATATCAGCTATCCTTGATAATTTATGTTATGTGATAATGTGCCTATTTCGTTAACATTTTATTTAACTAAGTATCACAATACCTATAAATAGACTATTTATGTCACTTAACTTAATAAAATATGAACTTAAAGAATGCATGGATAATTTACCTAAATAATGATAAGTTTACTGATATAATTGAAAGTAAAGAAACTAAATTTTTATTTTAGTAAAACTAAAGGAGTAAATATTGTAATTTTAGAAAACGACCTTTCGACACGTGCGGTTCCGATCAAAGACTTTAGCTTAGCTTATCACGCGCGTACGTTAACACAAAAAAAGTAATATTATTAGACTCCTAACACGTTATTTTTTCCGAATTTTGTTTAATAAATTTTTTTTCCAAAAGTTTATACTTTTTTTTGGTTACTTTTAACGAGAAAAAGTCTGAAAGTATAAAAGAATTATTTAATATGAGAAAAAATTATAAAAAAACTAATATAAATTTTTCTTTCTTTTTTCATATTAATAATTTTTTTTATATTTTTCGACTTCTCTTGTCAATAGAAACCGAAAAATATAAATTTTTTATAAAACAATGAAAAAAATTTAGTAAAAAAAATCAAAAAACAAAACAGCTAAAAAACACAAATAAATACTTCAAACGGGACCTCAGTGAGAGATAGAGTCACTATCTAATAATAAACTAGAATGTACGTGTAATCGGTATATACTTCAACTTTTAAAATTTATATTACTAAATATAGAAATTGTTTTCGAGAATAATTTTTTTTCCCGCGTATTATTTATATCATTTGTAAAAGTAATTTTCTAGAATTTAATTACGCCTTCTTAATATTTTTGTAGAAATGCATTATGTTTTGAAAAAATTGCAACAAAAAATAAGATCGACCGCCGGAGCTATTTTTTCATAAAACGGCTCTCCGACAATGAAGTTAGATAACGGAAAAAATATATAGAGAGAGATAAAGTATATATTCTAAATGGCTCAAAATGAGTACCTTTGTAAGAATCTCTATTTTCCTTATATAGCCTAGCTCGGCGCGTACCTCGACGCGCCAACTACTGTATCAATAGGCAGGTGGATGACTCAACCATGCTCCTGCGGTGTGGTTGGTAGCACATTTCTATGCCGTAGACGTCTTGTTCTTGGCATGGGGGTTGTCAAAGGAAACTTCGCCACGCAAGTTACCCTCTATCCTTGACATGCCTCGGAATTGCTGTTAATCGTTGTCCCTCGAACAACCCTTTGCACAGTCATCTCTTCGAACTTACTATATAGCGACAACTTGGTTGTGATGAAAATCTCCAGTCCAATCGATGTCAGTACATGGTAGGGTTCCGACCGAGCTTCGGTGCTTGTCGTCCCCCTTATCTTGCGTCATAGTGGCTTTGTTGAAGATAGCTTTTGTCTCGGTGGGGCCCAAACTTGTAATCGTTTATTTTATCCTCTTACAAATAATATTAAAATGGGTATAAAGTAAAAACTCGAATCAGTCTTTTAAAAAAAAGTTAAAAAGCATGGAGGTAAAGAAAATAATGATAGGACAAAGTGTATTCTATTTTTCATTGAGGCAAATTACATATCCTAAAAGTGGAATAATTGCAACAGATGAAAGGAAGAGGAAGCAAATGTGGAGGAATTGTTATAATGGAGAAGACGTTAGGTGAATCTGCTAGTAAAAGGGGAGATTTTATGTCCAGCCAAGTAATCTTTTTCAACTGGTTACTTTTATTGTTCCACTTGAATCCATAGTAGAAAAGACATGAATGTAGTTGGAAGAGAAGTGGGTGTACATTGAAGTTCGTAGTAGGTAACTTGTAAGCTCAAACGTTGCCTAGTTTTAAAACAGGGAGTAAATTTCACGTTTAGGCCATATCATTTACCAAAAAATTGTTGTGATCTGTGTGAATCCAATTTGAACAGTTAGAAATGCAGTAGTTTTCAATCAATTTAAATATCGTCCCTCCATCAAAATACATTAAAAACATCATAGAAAAATGCGTAAGAAATAAAAATGACCCATGTATTTTTAACTCATTTAATCGCCCATTCCCCATTGTAAATTGCCATCAAATAACGTCACATGTTGGGTACGTGGACCACATATGTCCAAAAACTTAACGTCATTCCGAATTGGACTGATTGGATGAGAAAAGCCAAATTTAAGGTTAAAATCACAGGGTTCAAAAGTGCAACGACAAAATGGCAATCGAGGTAAACCATAGGGACCATATTTATAATTAACCCAAACTATTTTTATATTACATAAAAAATTTATACTTTCCAGTAAAAGTAAAAAAAATGATTAAAGTAAAAAAAATCCAATAAATACAACATTTAGCTTCTTTTTTTTTTAGTGAAAATGGATTTTTAGTTTACCCTCTTTTCAAGTTAGATCAAAATTTATATATTTTCAGAGTTTTCATACAACCAAAAAAATAATATTATGATTAAACTGTAAAAAAATAGTTAAAATTGAAAAACCTTGTAAATCAACATAGCTAAATTAAGTTTAATATTTTGAATTTTGCTGGTTATGAAGCCTGAAAATTAGAACTTTAATATTCAGATTAGCAGTGCAGAAG
>BRYE01000029.1:17485316-17490316 GCA_030159115.1 Actinidia arguta var. hypoleuca | reverse complement strand
AGAGATGCACTTGAAGAAATTAATCAATCGTCCAAACCTAATGTAAATGAGACAGAAAATTGCATTCTAGACTCTAGTTCATGAGAGGGGGAAATTAATGCAGTGAGATTTAGTGTTTTAAAGTTTTTCACTGATTTCGAATTATTTATTCCATTTCTCACTGATCTGAAAATTTAGATGTAGAGAATTGGAACCCTAGTGTCAGAGAGTTTTCTTATGTTGATTTAGTAGAAATTTTTTTATCCATGTATACGCCATTAATATAATACCAAACAAGTCTCAGTCATGTATTGTTCACAATACTGTACCCCTGATGTATGAATGGACAAATTTTACAAGCTCCTCTATTCCAGGATTCTTCAAAACTTGTGAGTTGTGGACGCTAATGGTAACCAGTAACCACAAGTGCCATCATCGGCGATGGCAATTAGAGCGTGAGAATGCCAATGCATAGGATTGACTCTATGTATGATATATAATTTTATGTATATTTTAAGAAAATAATTTTAGAAAGTGTCTGGCTCTCTACTTTTCCATCATTTCCTTGATTGATTTATTGCTACAGCTAGAGATTTGATTTAAAAGGTAAGGTCCAATCGTACTGTTTGCATTCTAGACCCTAGATAATCTAGAGAGAGAGAGAGAGGATTAATTAATCTGCCTCCCAACTTTTTCATCATTTCCTTGATTTAATTCTACAGCTAGAGATTCAATTCAAAAGGTTGCATTCTAGACCAGAGAGAGAGAGAGAGAGAGAGAGGGAGAGAAATTACCTGACTGGTAGGGTTTTCTGAGGGGAATTTGAACTTTGTTTCAGAGAGAGAGGGGAATGGAGGCTTTTTAAGTTTTTTTATCAAATGTGTTGAATGTTATGTGGTAAAGGACTATAAAAAGGGAAAATAGAAAAAAGAAAAGAATTACTCCGTAAGTCCGGGATCCAACCCCACTTGCTGCACTTTTGGTATTTGCGCCAAATGGACTGTACATAGGTGGGATTTACAATAATTCTAAGTTGACATAAGCATTGCAACAATTTGGGAAGAGAGAACTTTCCTAATTCCCAAATTTTGATGGGTGTTTTATTTGGAAATAAAGGCACAAGTGTTGCTTTATCATTAATGATAGAAATAAGAAAAATGATATTTATACGTAAAATATAACAGAAAAGAATGACGTGACAATGATAATTTAGTAAATGAAACATATCTCGATCGGTGTTCTGTTTGAGATTATAGTGTCTCCCACATTATTATGTACAAACATTTTATATGAATTTCTTTATTTGTATATATCATTCCCCGAGAAATAAATGGTCATCATAATAGATTAATTTGTTCTCAATTCGAAAGATAATGATGCTATATTATAGGATAAATTTTAGCAAACCTCGTTGAAAACTCCCTTATAATTTTTCTTCGCGTGCAAAAAGTCGATAATACCCTTCTTTTCTTCCCACGCCTTCAACCATACCAGTGTTTTTTTTTGTTTCAAGGGAACCCACGATATATTCTTTTATACTTTTGGAGTGAGACTGTGAGAGTGTCCAAGGGTTTGAGGGGTATTTTTGCCATTTAGTAAAGTTTACCAACGGCCTTAATGGAGGAAAAAATAATCCAAATAAAAACACCAAAAAATAGTTATCCCAGTAAGTTCGGAAAAACAAAAGGGATAAATTACACTGTTCATCCTTGTACTTTCACTAAACATTCACTTTGACATTTAATTTTCTATTGCATCAAGTCAATTGTCAATTAGCACTTTTGTCCATCTGCTATTTAAGTAAGTGACGGAAAGAGATCGCATGGCCCTTAATTGTTTGATAATTGACCTAATGCATAAGAGATTTACTGAAATAATTGAAAGAATAGTGTGCAAAGTGAAATTTAAGTAATGGTAAAAGGGTGTAGAGTATAATCTATCCAAACAAAAATTATCCAAATAAGCGTCTTGAGTGTTGAACCTTTGTGTTTATAATTTGTTGGAGATCTTCAAAATAGGAAAGTGTTACTAACCTCCAAGCAAATCATACAATTTATCAGTTGGCATGGGCTTGAATGGAGCTTGAATTTTGGAAGCTGCTCAATGGAATCCTGACACAACCCTCGGCTTCCATTCATTTCAAAAATGGCTGGGCTTTCTCTTAAACTTGCTTCTGCACTGCTAATCTGAATATTAAAGTTCTAATTTTCAGGCTTCATAACCAACAAAAATTAAATTATTAAAGTTAATTTAGCTATGTTGATTTACGAATTTTAACTATTTTTTTGCAGTTTAATCATAATGTTATATTTTTTTGGTTTGTATGAAAACTCTGAAAATATAGAAATTTTGATCTAGTTTGAAAAGAGGGTAAAATAAAAATCCACTTTCCCTAAAAAAATAAGCTAAATGTTGTCTTTTATTGGACTTTTTTAATTTAATCATTTTTTGTACTTTTTCCGAAAAGTATAAACTTTTGATGTAACACAAAAAAAGTTGGGGTTGATTATAAATATGGTCCCTATGGTTTTATCCCGATTGCTATTTTGTCATTGCACTCTTAAATCCTGTGATTTTAACCTTAAATTTGGCTTTTCTCATCCAATCAATCCAATTCGAAACGGATGTTAGGTTTTTGGACAGATTTGGGCGACGGCCCCGACATGTGACGTCATTTTATGGAAATTTACAATGCGGATTGGACGATTAAAGTGGTTTTTGGTCAGGAATGTAGGTAAATTATCAATTTTGTCTCTCAATGACGACACATGGGGGCACGTGGTTAAAATCCATTAAAAAATCTGACAATTGTTATTAATTGGATTGATTAGATGAGAAAAAGTCAAAGTTTAAGGTTAATCACGGTATTTGAAAGTACATGATACAAAATGGTTATAAGGAAAAACTATAGAAACTATTTTTACAATATATCCAAAACGTTCACTAAAAAATTTATTTTGAAAATCAATATAAAAAAACATCGAATTTAGCAACCCTAACACATACTCAACAATAAAAAATTAAAGGAAGTAACAAAAAGTTATGATAGCCCCAACCCCAACCTCTATTGTTGCCCCACGTAAAAAACTAGTTTTCTGTAGTCTGCCCCCTTGATAGCCCCTTAAAAATTTCCTACACTTGCTCCTCCTATATGTATAGAAAATAAGAAAAAGAGAGAGAGAGCGCTTTTCATTTGATCT
Source organism: Actinidia arguta var. hypoleuca (assembly GCA_030159115.1). Classification (NCBI taxonomy): domain Eukaryota; kingdom Viridiplantae; phylum Streptophyta; class Magnoliopsida; order Ericales; family Actinidiaceae; genus Actinidia; species Actinidia arguta. The sequence continues at coordinate 17,487,137 of BRYE01000029.1, read as the reverse complement.
TTTTTTTTTCTTTTAATTTTTTGAGTACAGCTTCATTGGGTTGTACTATCAAAATAGAAAGTTCTGCAATCAAATTATAAAAAATATGAAACTTCAGTGACTAACCTGTAATTATCAATAACTTTAGGAATTAATCTGTAATTATCAGCAAATATGGGGACTAATCTATTATTATTAAAAAATTTAGGGACCAAACTATAATTATTAAAAACTTCAGAAGCTAAAACTATAATTTCTCGGATTTACTAGATGCAGCGCACGTGTTGACAGAGAGGATTTCAACGCACCGATCTTCAAGCAATGCGTAGGAGTGCGTCCGGCGTCCGTTTTCGACGCGGTTTGATGTTGGAGTTTCGTTTTGAAGAGAGAAACACCATGGTACTATAGAAATTAATTTCGAGTACTTCTGTAGAGACCCGAATTTCAACCTGGATTCTGATATAAATTGTTGTGCTTAAAATAAATCACTGATCACACACACAAGATAATAATAAAAATTTATATGGTTCGACCAATGATACCTATGTTCACGGAGAGAAATTAATAATCTATTAATCGAACGAAGAAGATTACAAAGAAGGAAACTCACTCTCTCACAATCTTTCTCTGTATTGCCTCTCACTCTCAACACCTTTTTCACAGCTCACAACTCTCGGCACCCGACTCTTTTTTTTATAGACTAAGGAAAGGAGGTGGTAGACTTCCAATAGTTATTCTATTCTACCTAGGAAAACCTATCATAACTTAAGATTAACTCTTCATGAGATGATTTTTTCAAGGGTTTTAGATAACTCGAGAGTTTTACTCTCACGTGGACACTCTATGCGAGCCAACTTGGGTTTGGGCCAAGTATGAGGGTTGGACTCTTCAAGGTGGGGTGGACTCAACAATCTCCCCCTTCAGCCCACTGGATGGTAATCCGATATCTTCAAGTTGTCCATCCTGACAGCTTCTAGTTCGGTTCCCCTATAAGATCTGCAAGATAGCATCCGAGATACCTTGCTCTCATCAACGGACTACTCCACTCCCTCACACAACCCTCGGCTTTCATTTATTTCAAAAATGCAATGCTAATCTGAATATTAAATTTCTAATTTTCAACTTTATAACCAGCAAAAAATTAAATTATTAAAGTTAATTTAGCTATGTTGATTTATGAGGTTTTTCAATTTTAACTATTTTTTTGCAGTTTATTCATAATATTATATATTTTTTTGGTTGTACGAAAACTCTGTAAATATAGAAATTCTGATCAAATTTGTAAGGAGGGTAAAATAAAAATCCATTTCCACTAAAAAAAAATATGTTGAATGTTGTCTTTATTGGATTTTTTTTAATTTAATCAATTTTTGTACTTTTCTCGGAAAGTATAAATTTGGGGGTTAATTATAAATATGGTCCCTATAGTTTGCCCCGATTACCATTTTTTCGTTGCACTTTTAAATCCTGTGATTTTAACCTTGAATTTGGCTTTTCTCATCCAATCAGTCCAATTCGGAACGCATGTTAAGTTTTTGGACAATTTGGACAACCTACTCGACATTTTACATCATTTGATGGCAATTTACAGTGTGGATTGGGCGTTTAAATGCGTTAAAAATGGGTCATTTTTATTTTATACGCATTTTTCTCCAACGTTTTTAATGTATTTTGATGGAGGGACGATATTTAAATTGATTGAAAACTACCGGATTTCTAATTGTTCAAATTGGATTCACACATATCACAACAAACTTTGTCCTATCATTATTTTCTTTACCTCCATGCTTTTTAGCTTTTTTTTAAAGACTGATTCGAGCTTTTTCTTTATATCCATTTTAA
>BRYE01000029.1:17472816-17477816 GCA_030159115.1 Actinidia arguta var. hypoleuca | reverse complement strand
GCGAACCAAAAGCACAGCAGGCATTTACTAAAAATTACTCCGCAAAGTAATTTTTGTAATCATTTTTTTTTGTTCAAGTGGGAGCAATGGCGTCAGAGAAAGAGTCCAAAATTTCTCAGTTTGACGGCACAAATTTTGGATTCTGGAAAATGCAAATAGAAGACAGCTTGTACCAGAAAGATCTTTATTTACCTTTGGATGACAAACCAATGGAAATGAAAGATTCAGACTGGGAGCTGCTGGACCGGAAAGCTCTCGGAACCATAAGGCTATCACTGTCAAAGTCAGTAGCCTACAACATTAAAAATGAGAAGACAACTGCGTCTCTCATGGCGGCCCTCTCCAGTATGTACGAACAGCCTTCTGCAGCAAATAAAATTCATCTAATAAAGAAGTTATTTACTATGACGATGTCAGAAGGAGCGCAATTCAGAGAACATCTCAGCGTGTTCAAAGAAGTGACGGACCAGTTAGAGGCGGTGGACATGTCTTTCACTGATGAGATACGTGCCTGTTTAATTCTCGGACAGTTGCCTGAGAGTTGGAAAGGCACAGTTACTGCAATCAGCGGATCTGCAGGAAAGACAAAACTGAAGTTTGATGATGTAGTCAGCACAATTATGACTGAAGAAATTCGAAATCGGTCAAATGGTGTCTCCACCTCGACGTCAGCTTTAAACGTAGAAAGCAGAGGCAGAGATTCAAACAGGAGCGGAGGGCGCAACAGGTTCAAATCCAGAAATGGAAGGTCGAAATCTCGAAATCCCAAAAATTCCAACAATTCAAATCAGAACCAGAAGGTGATCGAATGTTGGAACTGTGGCAAGACCGGGCACTACAAAAATCAGTGTAGATCCCCGAAGAAAGAAAAAGAAGGAAAGACGGAAGCAAACATCGTAGCAGAAGAGACAGACGATGCACTGATATGCTCTTTGGAGAACAAGTCGGAGTCATGGGTGTTAGACTCCGGAGCTTCCTTCCATGCGACCTCCAACAAAGAACTCTTAATGAGTTATTCTCCAGGCAACCTTGGCAAGGTATATCTTGGTGATGATCAGCCTTGTGACGTGGTTGGCAAGGGCGATGTACAGATCAAGCTGAACGGATCTGTGTGGAAGCTAAGGGATGTGAGACACATTCCTGACTTAAGGAAAAATCTGATCTCAGTAGGTCAGTTAGCAACCGAAGGTTATGTCACAACCTTCAATGGCAATTCCTGGAAAGTTTCCAGAGGTGCAATGACAGTTGCTCGTGGCCAGAAGAGTGGTACACTCTATATGACAGCAAACACTTGTGGGTCAATTGCAGTTGTAGACAGCAAGGACGATCCAAACCTATGGCACCAGAGACTTGGTCACATGAGTGACAAGGGGCTCAAGATCATGCACTCCAAGGGGAAACTACCAGACCTACAGTCAGTTGACACTGACTTATGTGAAAGCTGTATCTTTGGGAAGCAGAAGAGAGTTAGCTTCATAAAGAGTGGCAGACCGCCTAAGCAAGAAAAGCTTGAGCTAGTTCACACGGATGTTTGGGGCCCAGCTACTGTCTCATCCATTGGCGGGAAGTCATACTTTGTGACTTTCATTGACGACCATTCCAGGAAGGTGTGGGTTTATTTTTTGAGATACAAATCAGAAGTGTTCGAAGTATTCAAGAAGTGGAAAGTCATGGTGGAAAATGAGACAGGCCTAAAAATCAAGAAGTTGAGATCCGACAATGGTGGTGAATATGATGGCACTGGGTTCAAGAAGTTCTGTTATGAAAATGGCATCAGACTAGAGAGGACTGTGCAAGGGACACCGCAACAGAATGGCGTAGCAGAACGAATGAACCGAACATTGACTGAGAGAGCCAGAAGCATGCGGATACATGCAGGATTGCCCAAGCAGTTCTGGGCAGAGGCAGTCAACACAGCAGCCTACTTGATCAACCGAGGACCATCAGTTCCACTAGAGCACAGAATACCAGAGGAGGTTTGGAGCGAAAAAGAGGTAAAACTTTCACACTTGAAAGTTTTTGGTTGTGTATCATATGTGCATATTAGTGACCAGGCTAGGGGAAAGCTTGACCCTAAGTCACTAAAATGCACCTTCATCGGATATGGTGGAGATGAATTTGGGTACAAATTCTGGAATGACCAGACCAAGAAGGTGATCAGAAGTCGAGACGTGATATTCAATGAGAGGGTGATGTACAAAGACAGAGATGCACTACAGTCTAGTGATGTAACAATGGGTGATCCTATGTACGTTGATCCAGATGATATCCCAGATAAAAGTATAGTGCAACAAGCAAATGAGAGTTCTCAGTTAGAGGAACAGACACCCCAAAGTAGTACACAACAGATTGATCCACCACAGTCTCCATCTCCATCTCCTATACTAAGGAGATCTTCACGGCCTCTTGTACCAAACAGAAAGTACATGAATTATTTACTACTCACTGATGCTGGAGAACCTGAATGCTACGATGAAGCATGTCAGGTGAAGGATGCTAGCAAGTGGGAGTTTGCAATGAAAGAAGAGATGAAGTCCCTTATCTCTAACAAGACATGGGAGCTAGCTGAGTTACCCGTGGGAAAGAAAGCCTTACACAACAAATGGGTGTATCGAGTCAAGGAGGAACATGACGGTTCCAAGAGGTACAAGGCAAGACTTGTAGCCAAAGGCTTCCAGCAGAAAGAAGGAATCGACTACACCGATATATTTTCACCGGTTGTGAAACTGACTACCATTCGGTCAGTTTTAAGCATTGTTGCAGCAGAAGACTTGCATCTTGAGCAGTTAGATGTAAAAACTGCTTTCCTCCATGGTGATCTTGAGGAGGAGATATACATGCAGCAGCCGGAGGGTTTCTCAGAGAATGGAAATGAGAAGCTCGTGTGTAAATTGAAGAAGAGCTTGTATGGATTGAAACAGGCTCCAAGGCAGTGGTATAAAAAGTTTGACAGGTTTATGCAGACAAACAACTATTTCAGATGCAATGCTGACCATTGCTGCTACTTTAAAAGATTTGAGTCCAGCTACATTATTTTGCTACTTTATGTCGATGACATGTTAGTGGCAGGATCCGACATGGGCGAAATCAGAAAATTGAAGAAGCAACTGTCGAGTGAGTTCGACATGAAGGACTTGGGCGCAGCAAAGCAGATTCTTGGGATGAGAATCAACAGAGACAAGCCAAATGGTACTTTGCAGTTATCTCAGGTGGAGTACATTGGGCGTGTTCTGAAAAGGTTCAGCATGAGTGATGCTAAGGCAGTTAGTACACCTTTGGTTAGTTACTTTCGACTATCCAAGGAACAGACACCCAAGACGGAGGAAGAAAGAAACTTCATGGCTAAGGTTCCATATGCCTCAGCCATTGGAAGTCTCATGTACGCCATGGTTTGCACAAGACCAGATATTGCTCATGCAGTGGGAGCTGTGAGCAGATTCATGACTAATCCTGGAAAGCAACACTGGGAAGCAGTCAAGTGGATACTAAGGTATCTACGAGGCACCACTGAAAAATGCTTATGTTTCAGAAAAGGAGAATTGAGACTACAAGGCTTTGTAGACTCGGACTTTGCTGGTGAGGTAGACAATAGGAGGAGTACTACCGGTTACATCTTCACGGTGGATACTACAGCAGTTAGTTGGGCGTCACAATTGCAAAAGATCGTTGCCTTATCTACTACAGAGGCAGAATACGTAGCAGTGACCGAGGCCAGCAAGGAAATGATCTGGTTACAGGGATTGTTAGCAGAATTGGGTCTAAAACAGATGAAGAATATTTTGCACAGTGACAGTCAGAGTGCTATACATCTGGCAAAGAATTCAGCATTTCATTCGAGGACCAAGCATATAGGACTTCGTTATCACTTCGTCAGATCTTTATTAGAAGATGGGGTGTTAATACTTGAGAAGATCCAGGGCAGTAAGAATCCAGCTGACATGTTAACCAAGATAGTTACTACAGAGAAACTGAAGTTGTGCTCAGCTTCAGTAGGTCTTCAAGGATAGAAGACTGGAGAATCTCACACCCAGCTCACTAATAGATACGATGAATGAGTTGCAGTTCAAAAGTCTCCAAGTGGGAGATTGTTAAAGAATGGAGACAATAAAGCCATGAAACATGCAACTCATGTTTTGTGGATGATGGAGATAAAGCCATGAAACATGCAACTCATGTTTTGTGGAGATAAAGCCATGGAACATGCAACCCATGTTTTGTGAATAATGGAGACAAAACCCCACCACTCACCTATCTTTATGATTTTTTATTTGTGCCCTCCATTTGTTATAAAAAGCCATCAAATGGCAAAGGAAATAGGAGTGAGGAAGAATCACCGAGAGAGTAAGAGAAAAATTGCAAGTGTGAAATTTGAGAGCAATTGTAGAGAGAGAAAGGAGTGTTGTGTTTGTGAGCCAAAAATACGGAGTGAGTATTTTTTGAGTGTGGGTGATACACAGTGTGTGTTTGTGTGATACACAATTTGTAAACACAATATTTATTTAGTGAAAGTGGGTGTGAGAGGTGGACGTAGCCAAATTGGTGAACCACGTATATCCTCGTCTTGTGTCAATTTCTCTACATTCATTCTGTCCATTTAAATTGCATTTTATTTATTCTCTTGAGCCACTGAATCCCAAGGTCCTGGCAAAATCATTGGTGGAATTTAGCAGCGTCTAATTTCCCAACAAAAAGGACAGAAATTGGTAAAGAAACAGTGATCTGAATTGGCTATTGATGTTCAAATTGGTGTTGCAATGTCATTTAATCAGTTGGTATTGATGTTATTACACCATATTTTTATATATACAACACATTTCGAATAAACTTTTACACAATGTACTATAACATTATATATTCGCAAAAATAACTGAACTTTCCGAAACACATTTAAAGCAAAATTTGAGGAAATCAATTATCTTCCGCATCGGCAAAGCTTAAGAGAGAGATTGTGCAGTTTTTAGTTGATCAAACAAAGAGGGAGAGAGAGAGAGAGAGAGAGA
>BRYE01000029.1:17465316-17467816 GCA_030159115.1 Actinidia arguta var. hypoleuca | reverse complement strand
GACAGAGACGATTGTGAAATTTAGTAAATGAAACACATCTCGATGGTTGTTCTGTTTGAAATTATAGTGTCTGTCACATCATTATATACAAAAAAATTATATAAATTTCTTTATTTGTATTTATCATTTAATTTTCTATTGCATCAAGTCAGTTGTCAACTAGCACTTTTGTCCATCTGCTATTTAAGTAAGTGATGGAAAGAGATCATATGCCCCTTAATTGTTTGATAATTGACCGAATGCATAAGAGATTTACTGAAATAATTGAAAGAATAGTGTGCAAAGTGAAATTTAAGTAATGCTGAAAGGGTGTAGAGTATAATTTATCCAAACAAAAATTTTCCAAATAAGCGTCTTGAGTGTTGAACCTTTGTGTTTATAATTTCTTGGAGATCATCAAAATAGGAAAGTGTTACTAACCTCCGAGCAAATCACACAATTTATCAGCTGGCGTGGGCTTGGATGGAACTTGAATTTTGGAAGCTGCTCAATGGAATCCTGACATAAACCTCGGCTTCCATTCATTTCAAAAATGTCTGAGCTTTCATTTATTTCAAAAATGCATTGCTAATATGAATGTTAAAGTTCTAATTTTCAGACTTCATGACCAGCAAAAATTATATTATTAAAGTTAATTTAGCTATGTTGATTTATGAGATTTTTCGATTTTAACAATTTTTTTACAGTTTATTCATAATATTATATTTGTTTTGGTTGTATAAAAACTCCGAAAATATAGAAATTCTGATCTAATTTGAAAAGAGGGTAAAATAAAAATCCATTTTCACTAAAAAATAAGCTAAATGTTATTTTTATTGGATTTTTTTTTAATTTAATCAATTTTTGTACTTTTCCCGGAAAGTATAATTTTTTGATGTAACACAAAAAAAAATTGGGTTAATTATAAATATGGTCCCTATGGTTTGCCCCGATTGCACTTTTTTTGTTGCACTTTTAAATCCTGTGATTTTAACCTTGAATTTGGCTTTTCTCATCCAATCAATCAAATTCAGAACATACGTTTAGTTTTTGGATAGATTTGGACAACGTACCCGACATGTGACATCATTTGATGGCAATTTACAATGCGAATTGGGCGATTAAATGCGTTAAAAATACATGGGTCATTTTTATTTTCTACACATTTTTCTCCAACGTTTTTAATGTATTTTGATTGAGGGATTGTTCAAATTAGATTCACACATATCACAACAAACTTTGTCCTATCATTATTTTCTTTACCTCCATGCTTTTTAGCTTTTTCTTGACAGACTGATTAGAGCTTTTTCTTTATACCCATTTTAATGTTATTATATCTCAAACATAGTCGTGCATTGCACGAGTATGCAAAATATTATAATAGGTAATTATCATGCCATTTTAAGATAATATTAAGAGTTATCAAAGAATTAAATTTCACCAGTAATCTACATTTTGAGGTTGGATTTCGTAACGAATTAAATTTTATTATAATAATTATATAAGTCATAAGTGACAAGTGGTCTCATTAACTAATAGTAAATATGTATAAGGAATGAGAGTGACACCACGTGACTATAATTACAAATTTTAAAAAATCAAAAAGTATATTATGTTTAGTTTAGTTTTTAAAACAATTCAAAAAAATTGTTTGGCTGATAACTTCTTGGAACTTCTTTTCTGCAATTTTTTCAAAACAATATTGCATTTCTAACAAAATATTAAAAATATGTAATTAAATTCTGAAAATTACTTTTACTAAAGATATAAATAATATGTGAAAACAACAAAAAAAAATTATTTTCGAAAAAAACTTCTATATTTAGTAATATTAATTTTAAAAGTTGAACTATACATCTATTACACGTACATTCTAGTTTATTGGTAGATAGTGACTCTATCTCTCACTGAGGTATTTTTTAGTTGTTTCGTTTTTTGATTCTTTTTACTAAAATTTTTAACTGTTTTAACAAAAATTTATATTTTTTGGTTCCTCTTGACGAGAAAAGTCAAAAAAATATAAAATAAATTATTAATTTAAAAAAAGAAAGAAAAATCCATATTATATTTTATTTAAAAAAAATTCTCGTATTAAATGATTTTTTTTATACTTTCAGACTTTTCTCGTTAAAAATAATCGAAAAAAATATAAATTTAGTCTATTTACTTTTTTGTTTAATGATATTACGTAAGCTAAGCTAAGTCTCCGATCAGAACCGCTCGCGTCCAACATAGTTATAAAAATTGAATAGAATCGTCCGGTTGAATCGGGAACCGGACCATGAACCGGTACAATTTAATTAATTTATCGAAAATGCATATGAACCGAATTAAATCGGTTGAATCAGTTTATATTTTAAAAAATTATTAAACTGAACGATATTTAGTAAACCGATCGATATTTAGAAAAACCATTGACCAGCCGGTATTACATTTTTTGTTTTAACGTACGCGGGTAATAAGCTAAGCTAAGTCTTCGATCGGAACCGAATTACAATATTTACTCTTTTAGTTTTTATAA
>BRYE01000029.1:17410316-17412816 GCA_030159115.1 Actinidia arguta var. hypoleuca | reverse complement strand
CATTGTCTTCTTGATGTTGTCTGTACAACCTTCTTTTTCAAATGGTCTCTGTAAAAGCTTCGAAATGTAAACGCAAATGGTCATTTTTTGGTGGTAAATTTCACCATTGGTCCCTGTAGTATGATTTTTTTTTTGTGCGCGAGTAATTATTTGGTGCTCTTAGATCATATCTGTCCATCTCTTTTGGCTGTGACAATTGTCTTCCTTAGCAGACAAAGAATCCGACCCGGTTCCTGGCGAGGTGACCCGGTGAGTCTATGAGAGATGGGCCCATTGTTGTCCCACCTTGAGTCCGATTCTGGGCTGATCATACATAGATTTGAGCCTAAATAAATCTTTTATTTCAATTTTTTATGAAAATTTGATTTTATTTTGTTTCGAAGTAGATGTTTAAATTAACAAGCGTGCATGTGAGTGGCATGAAAGAAATAGCTACAATTGTTGTTTTTTTATGTTTGGTAAAATATTGAGGCACGTGTGAGTTAAGTTGTTTATGTGATTTTTTGTTTGATTTTAAAATTGAAGGTTGAGTACCCATCACATATTCCGATATTTTTCTGTATCTAATTTTTTGCGTAAATTAATCACACAATCACTGCATGTTGACACAACTGATAAATTGTAATTTTTATTTTTTTGTATTGAAAGCTATGGTAGAATATTTAATACAACTATTTATGGATAAAAAATAACTTATAAAAATTTAAAAAAAATAATTATTAACAATTTCTTTTTAAACTTTTTAACTGACTTTAATTTTACCAAACAATTTTTCAATTGTACTCAAACTTTTCAACACAATCATATTAAAAGAATATATTTTTTAGCTAGCTCAAACGAGACTTTGGAGTAGAAGAATGTTTTGTTAGTAAAAAGTTTTGCTTTTATTCAAGGTAATTGTGCGTTTATATTCATGTGAAAAAAAGACTATTGTCTTTAGTATTTAATGGGCATTTGGTATTTGACATGATTAAAAGAAAAAAATATTAAAAAAAATAGATATAACTTTTCTTTTCTTGGATCATACCTAAATCCCAGCCTAAATAAAAACCTTTATTTCAAATTTTTTATTCAGAAAAATTTACAAACGTGGAGAGAGAATTGAAGGTTGATAACCTTAGGTCATGTTTGGCTAAATAATAAAACAAGAGATGGTTGAAGGCCCAAGGTCATATTTGGTTAATCACTAAAAATAAAGGTATTATGGGTGCAAATTGCATTTATCATGTCATGTGTCTGGCACATGATATTTTTTATCCAAAAATAAATAAATAGATTGCTAATTGAAGGGGAAAATTAAATAATTTTAAATACATCAAGGGGCCAATTTGAATTCAAAATTTAAAAGACAACTCGAAAATAATTCATATTTTAAGGAGATTTAATATAATCTATCCTATGAACGAGAGATGCTACGTTTACAACATCTCGTTTACAACCGTTTACAACACGGTCAAAACGATATCGTTTTGGTGTTATAAACACAAAACGACGTCGTTCCATTTAGCCGATCCATTTGGCGGCTAAATGGAACGACGTCGTTTTGTATTTATAACACCAAAACGACGTCGTTTTGGCCGTGTTGTAAATCATTGTTGTAAAACATAGTTGTAAACTTAGCATTTCTCATTTTTATTTTTTGATGCGCGAAGATCAACACTAACACTCAAATTCATCTCCACTATAGCACTCTCTTTTCTATTTTGAGCCTTTTCCATTTAAAATTGATCTCCTAATAATGTTTTTAATTAAAAAAATTAAAAAACAAGCAAAACAAACAGTGAAACATATATGTATATTTTCATTTGCTTATAATTTTAACTGCGTAAATAGTTGAATGTTAGAGGCAACATGGCATGGTTGGAACATAAGGACAATATATAGTTTTCAGATGCACAATTTTTGTTTTTTACTTGGTTCTAAATTATGTCTCTTAATTTTATGTTATAACATCTGTTCCTTCACCAATTGAATGATTTGAAGATTGTTGAAAGTGTCATTTTTTCATCAACATTACGACGTCATTTTTTTTATCAACTTCAATTATGAACACTGGATACCAACTTAAGAGGGCTGTCCTTTACAACCACATGTGTTGTGTAATCTTTTGATTTGTTTTTACATTTTTATTTTTTTTGCTTAGTGCCCGTGGGCACGGACAATTACTAGTACTTATATAAGTCATAAGTTACACGTGATTTCATTAACTAATAATAAATTTACATAAGAGATTGGCGAAACCATTTGACTATGCCTATAAATTTTGAAAAATCTAAAATCTTATTATGTTTAGTTTAGTTTTTAAAATTAGCTTTACAGAATAATATTTTAAAAAAAAATTATTTGGTTGATAATTTTTTAAAACCTCTTTTCTGCAATTTTTTTTTAAAATTATGTATTTTTAAGAAAATATTAGAAAGATGTAATTAAATTCTAGAAATTCACTTTTTACTAAAAGATATAAATAATATGTGAAAACAAAACAAAACAAAATTCTGGA
>BRYE01000029.1:17402816-17405316 GCA_030159115.1 Actinidia arguta var. hypoleuca | reverse complement strand
GCACCTGCCATGCAGCGCTTGCAAGAAGATTTTGAAACTAATGTGCATGATGAAATAGATAAGAATGAAATATGCAGAAAGGGGCACCTGCCATGCAGCGCTTGCAAGAAGATTTTGAAACTATTGAGGCATTAGCCATGCACATATGGGAACACAACAAGAAGTACACACCCAAACGCAAGAAGTGTTTCAAACCGTATAAGGTAACTATGGAACTAGATCTTTCTCTTTTTATTGACAATAGGGTCACTGAGGAAATGGGGCCGAGGAGGGTGTCCTGATCTTGTTGTTCACACCTTTGCTACTTGTTTGTGCATGCAAACTAAACTTCTCAGTCTTCAAGTTCTACCTCATATTATTGCGAATATATAATGTAATCTAAAAATATGATGTAATAACATCAATATGGTCTAACCAATAGTCAATTCATGTCACTGTTTCTTTGACAATTTCTGTCCTTTATGGTCACAACGATCAAATGTTTCAATAATTTGACAGATCTTAGAGTTAGGTTAACTAGGTGGCCAAATGATGATACGTCCATTCATGTTCAACATTTAATAGTTATGTTTGCTCCCAACTTTTAGTGCAATCAGATTCGAGCGGCTCCCAATTCAATGGTTTGTTTTCAGTTAGGGACATTAAAGCAGAAGTGTACCTTATGTAAATACCCATTTTGTGGACCAGACACTGAGCGGGGACTATGCAACAGGTTTTTTGCTTCAGAACTACATGCGTTTTGATTGCGATGACCAAGAAATGGTAACCCAATGTGCTTGGCAACGTTCTGCAGGGGAAAAAAAACAATAAGGAAAATCTCAATTTTTGAAAATTCTTGACCAAAAGAGTTGGAATTTATGTTTAGTAATGGGGTTAAAATTGTAAAATTTATAAAATTCAAGATAAATTGTTAATTTTTATCAAGTAAAAATTATATTTATGATAAATTATATTATAATTTTTTTCCAGTAGGGTTAATTAACTCCATTTGTTCTTATGTGGCCAGGCCACTTATGCTTGCATGAATTTCTTTTAATGTCAATTTTTTAGAGCAGTTGTTTATTTTTTTTGTCTTTAGTAAATTTTTATTAATGTTTAATAAATTTTATTTTTAGTTCCTGATGATGAGAAAATAAAAAAATTATTTATTTATTTTTTTAAAAATCCACTAAAGATAAAATAAATTATCCTTCTATGCATAATTTTATATGGAAGAAGGAAGGCCTTATGTATACTAACATTAGCTGAGAGAGTAAGAGTTTATTAGAGGGATACTTCTCAAAATATTGTTTTCAAATTATGAAATAGGGACATTTTTGTAAATTTAAATATTATGGTTAAATCTATGCACCAAATTACGAAGTGTCTCCCATACACGCACTATACACACTAACCATACTCGATAGAAACGAGACAAAGCATATTACCTGAATACCCCCACCACATTGAGATCCTTACCAGACTAACCATACCCGATAGATACGAGATAAAGGAGATCACTCGAATAGCCCACCACATTGAGATCCTTACCTTACACATATCCTCAAGTCTTAAGGTGTGAAGTGTAATTTTGCTCATCATTTAAAAAATGGGCATAGTTATCAAAATTAGACGGGACATTGAATTGGTCAAGGCACTGGTTTAACGATTTACTGGTTCAACCGATCTTATAATTAATGAATGATAAAAATATATTTTTATTATAAATAATTTTTTTTTTACCCTTTCAACTACTATGTAAGTGTTTAAAAGTTGATTATGGAAAATATATATAAAAGTATCAAAATATTACATGTAATATTATTATTTTTATATTTTAAAAATTATTTTGGAAAAATTTTATGGTGATTTTAAGTAGTTTCAGCGATTTTTGTTGGGATTAGAGATTCTTCGATCGGATTTTGCGTAGATTGTTCGAGATTTTTGTGATTGTATTTCTCGTTGAGATTCTTGATTGCGATTTTTGAAAAATTAAAAATTTAAATATTGATCTCACTAGGTTGAATTTTTTTTTTTGTTATAGAAAATCGATCAAAATTTTGGACAGATTTTTAGGGTTGTCAAAATATTACGTGAAATATTATGATTTTTTAGGGCAGTCAAAATATTATAAAATTTTGATATATTTTTTTGTTATAGAAATTTTGATTTTTTTAAAAAAGAAATTAATCTGTTAAAAAATGACGGATTTTTTTGGTTAAAATACCATTCGGTTCAACCGGTTCACTTGCATTTTCGATAAAATATATTTACCGAACCAGTTAAGTATCCGATTTTCGATTGAACCTGCTGATTCGGTCCGATTCTGATAACTATGCAAATGGGTAAATATTATCCTTTATGTGATGATTAAAACAACAGATTATATTGCTTTGACCAATCACAAATGAGGGTAATGCTGATAAGTGTGTAGAAGAGAAAAAAAATTATTTTCTTAAAACGTACGGAAGTAAATATATTTATTTCTTATGGGTAAATGTAATTTTTATTTTGAAAATCA
>BRYE01000029.1:17380316-17385316 GCA_030159115.1 Actinidia arguta var. hypoleuca | reverse complement strand
GCTTCATCCAATGTGGGCTATGTCTAGACTCCAGAGCCGTTGCAGCTGTTTTACAATGTGAATGAAAATACAAAATATTTTTATAATTTTAAGTTATTGCAAAAGTTTAATCCTTCCCCGATGATAACTGATGTTAATTGATTATAAGTATAACTATTATAATTAATTAATTAATTATCTCCTCTTAGTTGTTTTTAAATTTTTCAGCAAATAGATTTGTTCCTGTTTAACAACATTTAATACTTTTAGCTCTTTAATTACTAGTGAGAAAATTATTTATTATTCTAAAAATCCTAAAATGATAAATAAGGCTATGAAATAGAGTGAGATGGGCAGAGAGAGAGAGAGAGAGAGAGAGAGAGAGAGAGATGGTTGCAACGTGGTGGCTGGGTGACGGCATCGGTTTTGGGCGATTGTGTAGAGACGATGGCCAAGGACAAGGGGAAGGTGTGCAGTGGCGGTGTCTAATGGGGTGGGTGGCCAGCCGGCTGAGAGGTTGAGAGATTCTTTTGATTTGAATTCTAGGGTTATATGTCATTTTTGGTAATTATATAAAAAGATAAAATTGTAATAGATTTTTTTTTCAATTTTTGAGTTGTCCTGAGACCCTTTTGGCTTCCATTTAGAAGCTCCCACTGTGGCATGTGCCATTTGTCATCCAAAACCCTAACGGGTGCCTTACGGAATATGTGAAATGTCAATTCAAATACATCAAATTTTAAATTTTAAGGGGGCAAAGTAAAACTAAGTCACAGTTTTAGGGGTTTCTGTATTTACCCTTTGATTTTTTGGGTAAAATACACTAACTTCCTCTAAGGTTTCCAATGAAGACACTGCACCCCCATCTTTTAGACTTATTATACCCAGCCCCATCCATCTGGGTGGCTAGAAGAACTTAATGCTGTTGACAGGAATATTGAATTTTTGATATACCATAGATATTCCCACGACCCTCCTTTACTATTGTCTTTCTCTACAATGTCTCGCAGCTCTTTTCCACCTTTCTTCCCTCCTTCCCCAACCTTACTCAGAGCGCAATTATATTCACTCACTTCGTAATTGATTAAAATACATTTGGTTCATAAACCTATATAAGATCTTCTATATTATTTTAATTCAACTTATCAAAAAGTAGGTAATTGCACTATTCTATTTCCTTTTTTCATTTCTATACTCTATCAGAGAATACCAAAGAACTTCCAAAGCAAGCACCGCCAACGTAGACATAACTCACCATAAAAAATCAAGCACCATGGATTCCCCTAACCACCCAAATCTAAATCCACTAACACAATATATATATATATATATATATGTGTGTGTGTGTGTGTGTGTGTGTGCGCGTGCGCGTGCGTGTGAGTGCGCGCGTCGTGGTGGTGGAACAAGGACGAGGAGGATGCTCTAATTGTTAGGAATTTGGGCTAATCAAGTATAATTAGGGTTAATATTAAAGAGTGATGGTTAGGATTAGCCAATTGTAGGGGTGTGTATGGGTTGGGTCGAGTCGGTAATAGACCTAGAACCGAACCGATCTTGATTGGTTCTCCATTTTTCGACAAAGAACCTAACCGATCGTCCTCTATCGGGTTGAGTCATTTTTCCATCATTGATTTATATAGCATGAGCAATAATAGTGTATGGTGAGTGTATTGTATTACTATATGATCGGGTCTAGACTTCAGTCCCTTATTCGGTTCTGTTTCGGTTAGGTTCGGGATAAAAAAATCTTACAAACCCGATAACCAAACTGAATTGTTCGGATCTATAATTTTCAGACTCAGAACCGAATCATGGGCATGGTAGAACCGAACCAAACCGACCCAATGAGGTCGGGTTGGTTCAGTTCTCGATTTTTTCGGGTCTTTTGTGCACCCCTAGGCGATTAGGTACATCGGGATAGCTAAACAATCTTTGCTTAGATAGGGTAAATTATAATTTTCACTAAATTGGCTTTATGAACGTCCCTTTTAATGGAACGGACTAATTTGTTGGGTTTGGGAACTCAAATAATAGAGGATAGTGTGTAATAGGTCCAAAGTTCGTGGGCACAATGTTATCTATTAGAAACGTTGGAGGCGATTAGTGTAATTTACCCTTTTCTTTTAAACCAGCAACTGACCGACCCGGTCTATATTTTGAAGAAGGCTTACAATTTCTCCGTTTGTATCTCGTCTTCTTTCGCCGGTCAAACAATCTCTCTCTCTCTCTCTCTCTCTCTCTCGTTGATGGAAAAAGGCAAAGCCACAGAGGCCGTAACAAGGTCATTGCAAAAGCTCGATTTGAATGTCAATTCGAAGCCCAAGTCTATCGGTAAAATCACCCTCAACACTCCACTCATCCAGTATCTCTCTCTCCCTCTACGTTTTTTATATGATTTGAACATTTTGCGTATTTTGGTGGTTGTATCAGATCATTTTTTTAATTATGGAATAGAAACTCATATAGGCAATAGTACGATTTAACTGATCTTAGCAAATTAGGTTAAAAGTGCAGTTTCAATGATAAAAAGGTGTAATTTTATTGGGTTATGAACAGTGTCTGCTAATTTGGTATTGAATGGCCTTTTGACCGTATAATTACTTCAATTGCTAGTAATTTGTTTAAACCTTTTGGGGGTACAGAATTACTACTTGAGAAAGCAAAACCTCCCAGTTTGGTCAGCTTATGCCTCGGAGTTATTGGGAAGCATTTTGAGGATATCATTGAGGACTTGGGAGAGATTGCTGCAAACTTTCCTGCTGATATTAAGGTTGAGCATTTCATACCCTTTTTTATTTTGTTCCTTTTAGGTTGTTTGTTAGTTTGATTATTATTGTTTTGCCTTAAATTATTTGCTTTTCCAATGTAGTAGAAGTGGCATCCATAACTACGAATTCCGTGTACACAACCATTTATCCATTTGTTTTCATGAGCAGCAATGTAGTAGTAGCCAGTAAAGGCCCTTTCTTGATGCTAGAATGCTTAGCCGATAGCCAGTTCCAATTTTAGCAATGATGACAGACATATCGAGGGACTCTTACGCGGTTTGTTGTCTTCCAAGTATAGAAAAGACATTTTATCTGGCTTGTCATGTTTCATTGCTTTATTTAGCAAGCTTCTTTAGTTCTTTCACTCACTTATTTAGATTAGATATACTATCCCCTAATAAGATCAATTACGAAAAGGAAAAAGAGAACGGTAATGACTGGCCTTGGTGCAACGATACCTTGCTCCATTGCGATCTGGGTGCCACATGTTTGGAACACGAAAACCACCTCTCCGCACACATGGGATAAACCTGGACCTCTTAGTGGCTGTAGCCTCATATGCTTATCTACCTTGCCCTTTTTTATTCAACTAACCCAGTTTGCGAAGCAAGAAAGATCAGCAAGGGATAGTCCACCATCCAGTTTTAATGGCCGAGTCTTATAACTAAGTGGAAGTAAACCAGCATTCTGGTATGCTTACTTTTTATGGTGCTTGTCATGTGTCAAAATGGTGTTGCAAATGTAGCTTAGTTACCTTTAAATGATTTTTATTCAACCCCCAAAAGAAAAGATGGGGGTGGGGATGGGGGAAGTGAGAAGGAAAGAATATAAAATAGTGCAGAAGTAGCAGAACAATTTCAAAGCAGATAACCGGTTGTTATTAAGTCAATAGAAAGGAAAAAAATCCTATCCTGAACCAGATTATACTATTACTACTTGTGCTTGGCAAATTTTAAACAATTATTATAGCATCTTGACGGCTCTTCAGTGACTAATATGTAGACATTCAGATTTTCCAAAAGTTACATTTATGATACTTTACGCTTCATTGTTCTGATCTGTAAAAGTTTGTATATCATGAATTACAGATGGCAATGGCAGCAATTGCGAGAAGAAGAAAGTTGTTGAATGATAATGTCATCATTGCACTGGCTGAAAGCTCGTGGGAAATCCTTGATATATCTGGTTCAGATGTTTCTGATTTTGGATTGTCAAAAGTTGCAGAGATGTGCAAATTTATCCGAGCTGTGGATATAAGGTATACATTTTAGATTCTGTACTTGTGTAACCAGTTAAAGTTAGTGTAGAACTGTAGATCATGCCATGAAATTGGATATGTCACAGGGAAAGATCCCTTACTGGGTGGTCTCACTAAAGAGATGCTTTGCTATCAAATAACTGTTAGAGCAGTCTGGAAAATGTTTTAACACGGGACCTCAAACATCATGAAAAATGCCACATGTTAGTGCTCGTGTGCTGCTCAAAAGGCTTCGGCTCATCAGAGATTCAATCTGAAAAGCTACATGACAGATAAAAGTAGTCAAGATTCTGCTACTTGATAACCCGATCCTAGGGTGATGTAGTCGCCTTTGTTATAGCTTTTGAAACTATCCTTGCACCTGGTGTTGCACTGTCACACTTTGAAATGTGTGATTGGGGCTAGTTTTTATGTTTCGTGTCATAACTTTTCTCAACTCAACTCAAGAAAAACCTTCACCCAACTGCTTCAGATTGGCTACATGAATCCTGTCAAATTGCCTCACCTAATTCATCAATAAATCAAAAGTGCATCCTGTGCAATTATACTTTCATTTGGTTTTGGAAAGTTCTAGTTCTTATATTGGGACAATTTTCATGCAGCCGGTGCAACAAAATCACATGGCTTGGTGTTTCTGAACTTGTGCAGCACTGTCGTTCATTGGAGCTATTAAGATGCGGGTATGGCTTTTTTCTTTAGCTAAAAGTTTTTTTTAACGTTTTTAATTAGGAGAAAGCATAAGAAGCATGTGCAATAGATGCACTGTAGAAAGAATGTTACAACATGAACAAAAAAGTACAGTATTTGTTAACATTTTGCCTGCCTGGGCTTTATTTTTTCTGCTTCTGTATGTTAGTTGGATAAACTTGACTATACAAGATGAAAAACTGTGCTTGGAGGGGTTAACCTAAAAAAGAATAATAAAATCAATTAATATTTTCATCAAATGGAGGGGCAGATATTCTAGCAAGTTACGTTTAAACCCTTTATTTGGT
>BRYE01000029.1:17315316-17317816 GCA_030159115.1 Actinidia arguta var. hypoleuca | reverse complement strand
ATATTTTAATTAAAATATTTATGTAATTTTAATTAAAATATTTAAAGTTAAAATAACAAAAATCAGTAAAAATATTATATACAAAATATAATATTTTAGTTATAACAAAAATCAGTAAAAATTAAAAAAAAATCAAAATAACTAAATTAGCCAAAAATATTTTACAAAAACTAACCAATAGTAATCGGTAGCTGGCTATTGTGGGCCCAGACTGTACGCCTGACGGCTGACGACGGCCGACACTGTTATGACTTATGATTGCAGGCAAGGATTTTATAGTCGAAGATAAGGAATCTAGAGAGAAAGCAAATGAATCTAGCCATTCTATCTACAGCGCTAGAGCATGTTTTTGCAGATTATTTTTTTAAGATTATGTCGTTTACAATCAAGTAATTGTGTAAATTACGGCAATAGTCCTACTTTGCCCGTTGTATCAGTTTAGTTACTATTGTTTCGTTTGACTCGATTTGGACCTTAAATTTCTGATTGCGTGACAATATAGTCCAATCAATAACGGACATTATAATTATTCACGGAATCAAGGACAAAATTAGAAAACCAACCATTTTTATATAGCAGTGTTGCGGTTCCCAAATTTGGACCAAATTTTTTTTTTCGAATTCAAAATGAATTGTGCAGATTCACTTGAGTGTGTGAGGTCATATAATCAAATGAATTTGTATCATCTATTTTCGAATTCAAAAACTTTTATTAGTTCAAATTCATAGGCAATATGATTTCTCATTTTTATACAGTCATATTGGTCTATGCATTTGTTAGAAATTGTAGAGAAAGAGAGAGAATGAGAGAATAGACTCTGTATATTGTATTGAGTTATGTTGAATATACATATGTCCTCTTTATATGGAGGAGTATCAAAAATGTATTATTTACATAAAGAAAATAACAATAATGTAAATGAGGTAACGTATCAATCAGAATATATTCTGTATCAGAATATATTCTGATTATTAATTAGGGAGATATTTACCATATATTCAGAATATATTTTGATACAGAATATATTCTGAGTATATAGTAAATATGGTAAATATATATAATCTAACAGCATTATTTGATTCCTCCAACACTAATATATATATAAAAAAACCTTTCCCACCATATGGGCCACCACCGCACTGTATCCCCACCCTCTCCCTTGCTCCTCCTCCTCTCTCTCTCTCAATGCCATTTTGCAATTTCTTTCATGTGCGTGTGTATGTATATATATATATATATATATATATATATATATATATATATATATGAAAGTGAGTTATCTCACCAATTTAGGTAATTAACCCAAGGTACACATGCAACAATTCCATCTAAAAACCTTACACTTGTTATTAATTGGACCAATTGAGACAAGATAAATCTAATGGAAAGTGAAGGGATTAAATTGATACAGAGAGGAAACTACAAGCACTACCATTACTGTAATTTTCCCCAAAAATTGAAGTTGAAATGATTGGAATATGACAAATTGTCATTGGATTTTCGTGATGCCATTACTGTGTTTGTCTCAACCTGGTGCTACTATGGCGAATCAAATTCAATGAATGACGGCTTACAAAATATTACATGTGGGTCACATTTATGAGTTGTGGACAGGACGGCTAGCAAAGGGTGGTTTTCACTTTCCAGTGGCAATTTGTCTTACTTTTCGACGTTCATTAACCATCTTTGGAAACTTTTGAATGTACTAGTGAATTATGTTTAACACAAGTTTGTGGACCGTAGGCAGTATCTAGAGTGAAATGAATTTTATATTCTATCAATGTTAAGTTAGCGGTTTAACTATTATATATGTTGAGTGGCTAGTTATGCCGCTATGCAATACTCGTTAAGGAAATATTTTGAAGGTTTAGCTCCAAAATGAAAAGAAAGAGATTCCCGATTGGGGGCTCCGAACACCACTGACTTTACAAGGCTAACAGAATCATTTTTACTTCAACTTCTCTCTCACGATTGCGCTACTAGTCAAACTAGTGGTAGTGATATGATTTGACGACCTCGAGTGATCTATTGGATGTTGCAACTCTAAATTATAGTATTTTGATAATATCAAATAAAGTACTTATGTAACTTTAGATATTCATCCCCATTATACAAATCTTAGCACCGCCATTGCTTTTCTTAATTAACTGTTGTCTTTTCATTTTTGATCAATGTTGTTTAGCTATCTTGCACGGACCTAGGTATGAGCGTAGGGTATCTAATTTCCATTTAAAGAACACGGAGACACAAAAAAGTATTTATATTTCTTAATACATTTTTTTTATTTTATATAGGAAGTAGCAATTACAAGGTGTCATAAATCATTTCGCATATAATTTGATAATTTTGACATAATTTTGCTGGAAACTTACATTATTAGGTACGCTTTTTAGGTGAATGTTCAACTAAAATTATCACAAACATATCTTATACGTTCATACCCTAAACCAAGGACAAATGTCCTACGTAAGTACTTTTTAAGGAGAATTCATGTGACATA
>BRYE01000029.1:17300316-17302816 GCA_030159115.1 Actinidia arguta var. hypoleuca | reverse complement strand
CAGATACTCTTACCAAACCTCTTCCACGACAACGTTTTATTCAACTTAAGCACAAGATTGGACTTCTCTCTCGAGCGCCATCTTGAGGGGGCATAATAGAGAGAATCAGTAGTTCTTAACTGCTTGACTTATTCTTCCTTATCAGATTGTATTATTCAAATTCTTCCTTATCAGATTGTATTATTCAAATGTACATAAATGACTTTCATAGATATATGATTCAATTTGTAACAACTTCCTAGTTTGTAGGATCTTCAACCATTCATTATTATTTCCTTGGTGTATTTATACGATTGATTAGTTAATAATAAAAGTATCAGTTTTTGTTACTCTATTAATTTAGTTGTAAGTGCTGAGATGACAAAAATAACATTGCCAAAGTTGTTGCCAAATATAGCAACAACTTATGGCAATAACTTTGGCAATGTTATGTTTTTGGTAATCACTTTGGCAAATTGGTGGAGATGCATTTTGTTTCTCTCGTATTATATTTTGGCTTTAACAACTTTTTTAGCTCACCGTTGGAGCTGCTCTTACAAGTCATTGCTAAGCCGAGAACCACTGGAGGAGCATCAAAAAACCAATTTGCAATTTAAATTGTTTATTGAATATTGTCTTACAGTTTAAGAACGATTCTATGATTCCAAAATTTGAACATTTTTTTTTTATAATTCAAAATAAATGGTTCACATTCATTTTAGCGTGTGAAATTTACATAACCAAATGATTTGAACCATTTATTTTAAATTCTAATTTTTTTCTTAATCTAAATTCTGAGACTGTTGTAGTGATAATTTAATTATGGTGGTTGTGTATGAAGTTGTATGTTCAAATTCTATGGAGAGAAGTTTGATACCCATCATAGTTAGTTGTAGAGAGTCATAAGAGTATAAAAACTTATTAAAGGAAAAAAATAAGTTCAAAGTTATAAGGAAACATTGAGAAACACCACGGGCCTAGAATTTGTACCAATAATTTTTTTTTTATAATTCAAAATGAATAATTCAAATTCACGTGGTTAATTGGGATATACACTCAAGTGAATTATTTATTTTGAGATTTGAGAGTATTTTTCTTGATATAAATTCTGAGACCGTAATAATACTCGAAAGCATTTTATAAATAAATTATTTTTTTCCAGTTGATACTTAGAGGGGATAAACTACATTTGGTAAAAGAGTACCTTGATCATTAGTTAACCTCTTATCTTTATTCACATACTAGTTGGGGAATGCTTTTAAACTATAAACGTACTCACCCATTTTAAAGGGATTGTAGTATTTATGGCATTTACGATGACTGCTGAAGCTCAACTACTGAAATTTATATTATAAATCATAATTCATTTTGAATTTTAAATTTATTTTTCGCTATTTACGATTAAAATTTATTTGAGTTAATTCAACGGTCGAGAATTCATCTGATACTATTTTTTTTCTCCCAAAATTATTATTATTTTTTTTCTCAAAAGTGTGAGACCTACACATATATACTTATCCAATAGATAAAAAAATTAAAATATGGGCATATTTTTTATCATTTGGATCATTTGTTTAATGAGACCCACATAAAAAAAAATTAAAATATCTATTTATTCACTCTTCATTACTTCTAAATTAACAAAAAAAAAATTAAATTATTATAATTTTTAATTTATTTTTTATTTTATAACAATGTTTTCTTTCGTATTTATATATAATATATTTTTTATTTAATATTTTTATATATATATTTTTTATATTATAAAATTCTATCGAGTATAATTAAAATATATTTTTTCTTTTACATAGTCTCCGTAAATAGACAATTACTAGTATAAAACAAAGGGCATGAGTTTTCAAACCACCTGCAGTAACTGCATTTATTTCAATTGACTACTGCGGTGCCAGTCCCTTCACCGCTTTTGATTAGATTCAAGTGAAGTCATTGAAACATAATCGGATAAATTATGACAGTGGTCCTTAAAGTATTTACTTATGTCATTTTAGTCTCTTATATATTAATTTTTTCAATTTTATTCCTAATGTATCAATTTAAGTTTTATATGGTCATTTGCTAATTATAGATATTATATTTTAATTTTTAATTTTTGTATTATAAAAACGGCTTTCAAGTGTGTGTTTTAAGTCATGAATATCTACAGTGGATCCAACTCCATGAAAGTCAAAATCATAATGGGCCTAAAATTAGAAATTAGGAAAGAAATTAAATATAATTTTACTTTTTAAAAATTACTTTTGGAAACTATAACCAGGCTTTCAAGTGATTGGGCATCTTGGGCCGCTTTTGTTTGCAGATTCTAGAGGTTTTGGGTTGGGGCCGTTGGGCCCTCAATTGCCATGCCAAACGTCGCCGTATTTAGCTAGCAAGACTAGCTCCTTGCCCAGACGAAACTTTGCCTTGGCAAAATAAAGTCGGAGTCACAATTACGTAAACGCAATAGTTAGTAGGCTCAAGGACAAAAAGGGAAGTTTCCTTGTGCAAAAAACAATCCTCTCTC
>BRYE01000029.1:17282816-17285316 GCA_030159115.1 Actinidia arguta var. hypoleuca | reverse complement strand
AAAAAAATTATTATTAATAAAATATATATATTTAAAAAATTATATAAATATTTTATTTTTTAAGTGTTTCAAATATAAACATATTAAAAAATAAACTTTGTTATCAATTTTTTTTAAAAAAATAGATTATTTATTTATTTTAATTGGTGTATTGTTAAAAAAAATAGAAGTCCTAATTCAAATGACAATCTCATTATTTTTATACGAAAAATAGCTATAGGAGAAAATCTTGACATTAGTTTTAAAAATAATAAATGTCAATATTATTTTTTAAACTACAGGGGATGTGACTATATTTATCAAAAATTTCAGGAGAGGTCAGTGAAATTGACACTAGATTTTTTTTAAAAAAAATATAATGTATGGATGTACTTCGATTACAAAATTTTTGATCCATGCCGGGTGTTGGCTGTAGTTATTTTGCTACAATTTTTACTTTTTTTTTATTGGGTGTTCCTCTCAAAAAATTTACAGTAAAAGTCATTCATACATAAATTCAACTTTATCGAATATTTATAAACACATAAAAATTGTAATGGGTGAATTGATAGTTTAAATTTACAAACCTATTATCTATTCATTTTATATAAAAAAGATACATATTTAGAAATATCCAATAAAACTGATGCAAGATCTAGTAGATGAATAATTCGAAAGTGAGACTATGGAGGGTGCAGAGAGACAAGATAAGGAGGGGAGCAGATCCCATTTAGGCAATGGGTGACCCCCACCAGCCCAAATGAAACTTCATGACTTTTCTCTCTCCTCTGTTGAGAATCTCTCTCCCTCTCTTTTTGAATTTCGGAATAAACTATACTTTCCTCCTAAAGAATTTATATTTTACAAATCTGGACTTAATTTTTTTACTGCCTTTTGGGATCATTCAATCTCCCCCTCCCCCCCAAATTTGCCCTATTCTAAATTACCATCCAAGTTATTGAGAATTTTGGCATATAGCACCACTAGAAACCACGTTTTTGGATATGTATAGTACACAATATGTGCTCAAACTCATACACACCATACACACAAGCAAAACCTTCTCAAAGCCCAGACTCACACAAGTCTCTTTTCTCTCAATTATCCCTGTGTTTTCTCTCGTTCAGTCTTTTCTGCCACCATCGTCATTACCAATCTACCCTCGATCATCTCCACCAACATCAAGATCGATCAATAATTGTCGACCTCCCTTTGACCACCATCATTCCCCTTTTGTTGCTCCACCACCATCACCCATTTTCACTTATCCTTGACAACCCACTCACCTCGATTGGAATAGACTATTAGGAGATGATATTAAAAATAACATGGTGCTATGACCATAAAATAGTTAATTATTTTGCATGCCAAACCTAAAAAGAAGACAATCTACACACTACTTTATTTGATTATACCTTGTTTTGTAGGAGAAACAAATCCCTTTAACCCTGTCCCGAAGTACATAAAGTTCTCAAATTTCCTTAGAAAGAAAATCGGATGATGGTGAGGGATGTTATGGCTTAGTGATTTAGGGGCGTTTGTCACAATTTTCTGTGCTGTAATTTTTTTTGGTTTTGTCTTCAAAATTGCTAGATTGCTTGTATGCTTTCTTGAACTAAGGATATTATTCACTGAGATATAATGCATGGAATAAGGGTCGTCAATGGGCTGGGTCGGGCCGAACCGACTCAGCATGATTTTAATGGAGGCATATCAGACTTGAGTCATGCTTTATGGATTTTGACTGATCAACGGGTTGGATTGAACTTGGATAAAAAAAATTGAGATCTAAGTACTTTTCACGAGCTTGGGCTTGGGCCTGGGCTTACGGGTCTTTAAATATTTTTTTGTGTGAATATATTTTATTATAAATTAAAAAATTAAAAATATCAAAGCTGAAAAAGTAATGCGTAATTACATGAAATAATCCATAGATATTGAGACTTTACATATAAAATATAAAATATTATAAACAATTGAAATTAGGGAGAGAGACTGTATCACTATAGTATAATATATATCTTAACTAAGTTGACACATATATATCCGTCAATCATTTGTACAACTCTCCCAAATTTTTTTTATTAATTTTAAGAGATAATAAAATGTGATACATGAAATAAAAAAAATTATTTGTCATTATTCTTCATCAGGCGAACTATCCTCAATCCATGATAAATACATTTTAAAATTTGAAGAAAATATTTAATCTATAAAAAAATATAAATTTTGACCAAATTATAACTCTATTTAGTTTAATTTTATAAAATATTTTCTTAGAGAAACTTGTCTAGTGAATGATTTTAGAAAGTCGTCTTCAAATTCTAAAAAATATAAAATAAACACATTTTAAAAATATGTCAATCATAGTCACATCATTTATCTATTCTCCGAGAGTAAATTGTGTCTGGCTAATAAATATATTTTATGCCAAATTTATTATTTTTTTAAGACTGTGTTTGGATTAAATATTTAGCAATTAAAAATATACTAATATAATTAATTTAGTTATTCTAAATTT
>BRYE01000029.1:17265316-17267816 GCA_030159115.1 Actinidia arguta var. hypoleuca | reverse complement strand
GCCACGGGTCGGGTTAAGCACATCCCGTTATGTCATAACTCTGCCCACCCCGACTCAAGAGTCCGATCCACTACAGTACCAATCTGAATTTAGCCCAGTCCGGACTTGACAAAGCCTTTTTTTTAAAAAAATTACTTTTTTATGAAACAACCCATAACAAAACTCAAGAATTTTAAACTTTTAAACTCTAGAATTAAGTATTTATATATTAAATATAACGCTTATATAAATGAATAAGTGGTTGGTTCAAGTGGTTTGGTATTTCACGTTTGGGCTAAGAGTTCGCGAGTTCGATTCTCACAAAATTCAAGATTTTAAACTCTTTAGCTACAATAACGGGATTCCAAAATTTTGTCCAACTCGCGTTCGATATATAATGAATTTTTAAACGGGTTAGACTTACTTGACCCGCTACAATAACGAATCAGCGACTTGACGAGCTCACGGGCCCCCGCCTATTTTTGCAGCTCTAGGCCCAATCATCCTAGGCCTGGGCCTAGGGCATTTTGTAAGCGCGCCAGACACTTGTTACGTAGAAACGTGAAACACATTGTATTGAATAAAGGGTTCACCACTAATTAGCCAAAAAATAAATGGGTCAACCACTGCTTGAAACATGTCTATAAAAAATGATTAACAAAGAGAATATTTATACTGAAATCTCACCTCACGTCCTCAATTGTAATTTTTTTTTTTTAAAAAAGGTAGAGACACTCTCTTTTAATCGATAAACAGATCTGGTTAAAATATGAAGCAATAATATCATATTTTTCTTTATAAATTCTTGCAATGCTATCTCGCTCTAAATAAATATATCGTACTATTAGATTTGTCATGGAAAATATATAAAGACTCGATCCTATAGAACCTGACTAGGTCCCTAACGACCGGCCTTGTCTAGGCTATAATTTTATTATTCAATCGGGTAAACGGAGTTAGCTCATATTAGGTAATTGAATAACAACCCACTTAAGTCTTAATAGGCTCAATAGACAAAGATATGGAGGGCCTCCATTGCATTTGAGGCACACCACTTGAGATCTACCTACTCAAAATTTCAATTTTTCTAATTTGAGCATCCGAGAGTTCGAGGATCTTTGAACGGTACTGCGCTGGTAGGCTCACCATGATTCTCTCTTGCAGGTTTGTCCGATCATTGTTAGGTTTCATAGTAAACCTTACGATAATTAATAACCCCACTTACTTTGACATATCATAAAAGTCACTGTAAGAGATCATAAAATATACCGTATTACCTTCATAAAATTTAACCACATTAATTCATAACTCAATAAAAAAAAATTAACATTTTGAGATATCATAAAAGTCACCATAAGATATCATAAAAAATAGCACAACGGTTCATAACATTTGAACACATAAATTCATAACTTGTATAATTTATTGGTTGAAGAGAGAACTTGTATTATGGTATAAAATATTCAATAGCCAAGATTACATCTTAAAAATCCAATAGTAATAATGTGAAATGTGAACGATATACCCGTGGGCGGAGCTACATTAATTGACTCTATTGGAAATAAAAATTACATTATTATATCTAATATAATTTATAATAAATAAAATTTTGATCCAATAAAAAATTAATAATTTATTATAAATTCTATAAATTCTATAATTTTGATCTCGATACCTAAGTTCTAGCAATTTTGACATCGTTGAACCTAATTTTTTGATAATTTTTACCCGTTGAACTTAAGTTCTGACAATTTTGACTCCACAAAAAATTAGTAACTTGCACTAAATTCTATAAATTCTACAATTTTGATCCCGCTGAATATAAGTCATGGCAATTTTGATCCTACAAAAAATTAATAATTTACACTAAATTTTATAAATTTTATAATTTTAATCTCACTGAATATAATTTTTAGAAATTTTAACTCCATTTAACCTCAATTCTGAGTCCACTCCTGAATATATCCCAAACAAGAGGTGGATTTTGCAACTGCCCCCCTATTCTATACCTATAAAGTATAAATACTTGTGAAATGTTAAGTTTAGGAACTTGGAATTTAGAAAAAAACCATTACGAAGTGGGTTGAGTGTTGGAGGGTGCACTAACCAAATTCAGAATAATGCCCACCATTTATACTAATAAGTGACAATACACTCAGAAAATAAGAATACAGCAAGTCTTAAGACCGGGGACTCACTAGGCGTCCCCTTTAAATACCCATCCTTCCACTCCCTCATTTTCCAACCTTTTCTAGACTGAGAGAGAGAGAGAGGGAGAGGGAGAGAGGAGTGACTCAAATGGCTTACAATTTTTCACAAATGAATTCCTTCTTCTTCTTCTGCTTCTTCTTTCTCCTCTTAGTCTTTTGCTTCAATTTCTCTTACGCTCAGAAGGTACCGGCCATGTACGTGTTCGGAGACTCGTTGGTGGATGTGGGCAATAACAATTACCTGAAGATATCACTTGCAAAAGCGGATTTTCGTCACAACGGCATCGATTTTCCGGGAAAAACACCGACAG
>BRYE01000029.1:17245316-17247816 GCA_030159115.1 Actinidia arguta var. hypoleuca | reverse complement strand
CATAAAAAGGAAAGTTACATTTCACAATAATAAAATTCGAACTCAAATATCTCACCTAATAAGAGAGCTCCTCAACCAGTAGACCCGGCCACGTCAATACTAGAGTCTATACATCGACGAATCGAGTTTAAATTGAATTGAAAAAGATTACAAAATTATCTATGACCCTATTACACGAAGGACATAGTATTACTACTGATCAGGTCAAAATAGAATTCCATCATTTATACTCGTATGTGACAATTCACTTAGAAAATAAGTATACGGCAAAGCACCCACAAGTAAACGTGGACCATTTTTCGTTTCACATAGCTTCCAACCATACACGACGCGTCCATTAGCTTTCTTTAAAAACCCAACCTCCTTGCACTACTCCCTCATATTTCCAACCTTTTCTAGAGTGAGAGACAGGAGAGAGAGAGAGTGGTGACTCAAATGGCTTACAATTTTTCACAAATGACTTCCTTCTTCTTCTTCTTCTCTCTCCTCTTAGTGGTTTGTTTCCATTTTTCTGACGCTCAGAAGGTACCCGCGATGTACGTGTTCGGAGACTCGTTGATGGATGTGGGCAACAACAATTACCTGAAGATATCACTTGCGAAAGCGGATTTTCCTCACAACGGCGTCGATTTTCCGGGAAAAAAACCGACCGGAAGATTCAGCAACGGAAAAAACTCGGCGGATTTTTTCGGTAATCTCGTTTAAAACAAAAAGCCCTCAAAATACTTTTTAATTACAATAATATTACTGTGTCACTATCCTGACCGGTAGAAGTCACTCCTGTTATGATGAATCTCATGTGCTGTAACTACCACTTAGGCCTCGTTTGGATGCAAATCTTTTAATCAACTTAATGCTTTCAGAAAATGAGTTTTGCTTATTTGTTTTGTTGTGTTTTTTAACGAATTGTCAACATAAGACAAAAAAAATTCTCTTTTGACTGTCACACCTGTAATAACCTTATTTGCTGTAACCACCGTGTACGCCTTGTTTGGATGCACTTTTTCTTTTTAATCAACTTGATGCTTTCACCGAGTGAGCTTTTGCTTTTAAGGTTCTGGTTTGGTTATTGGCTTCTTTACTAGCTTTTGGTCTTGATTTTTTGGGAAAAAAGAAAAAGAAAAAATCAAAATTTTTTTGGGATGTTCCACTTTCGAGTCTTATTATTCTCTTGGTTTTGTATAATTATTTTTTTTTCTAGGTTTTTTAAGATAATTTCGGAACAAAATTTATATCTCCCATATTTGAAAAGTCTAGATATAGAAACAAATACTACAAAATTCACAAAACAAAATAAACTTCGTGCCAAAAGAGAGTAAAACAAATGCATTCATACCTTCACGTTGCATTAATGTCATTTCTAATAATTTTTCTCTCTCATAATCTGTAAAATATCTTATGAATGGTCGGTCGTGCCAATCCATGCAATTTATTTTTGTATTTCGTGTCGTGTAATGTCATTTTAACTTGGATTGGGCCCACAACGAATCAAAAACTATCCTATCCGTTTATCACTAAATCTTTATTTGAAAAAAAATTTATTTACCACATAATTAGTGACCGAAGATCATCTTTAATTTATATCTGATTGTGTAAAACAGCAAAATCTATCATATATCGCACTGTAAACTCAACTATTAAGTAAAAAATGATATCCATTCACCTGATAAGTGAAGTGGATGAATTAAATCAAAGTAGGTACTTTCCTTATTCTGAGTATTCCTAAATGTGTCAATTTTTTTATTTTTTTTATTTTGGTTGGTGTTTTTGGTCTGTTTGGCAGCTGAGAAAGTGGGATTCGTGACTTCACCGCCACCCTATCTCTCCCTCGTATCCAAGTCTAACAAGAGCAATGGATTCCCAATCACCGGAGTTAGCTTTGCCTCAGGAGGTGCTGGAATCTTTAATGGCACAGATGAACTCTTTGTAAGTCAAAAAATAATTACCCCACTGATTTTTTTTTTTGCATTTTTAGTACACAAAAAAATATATTTTTATCCCAATTAAAAAAATACACTATTTTGACTCCACTAAAATAAAAATTATATTATTATCTTAAAATTTTATGATTTTGACTCCACTGAATTTTTTTCTAACCTCCCGCCATGTTAGAGTCAGAGCACACACCCAACATTATATTATAGAAGCTTTGGAGTCATGTGGACCCCACTTGGGCCTTCATAATGTCTTTTCTTCCTTAGCACCAAAAAACGTGTGGGACATATTTGCATATAATTAAGAGTTTGGACTTACCGATTGGGTCAAATGTATATATTAAATATATATATTTTTTATATTTATTATTTTCTAAAAAAAAAAATAAAGTATTCACTCATGTATGCATATACTGGTGAATACTTTGACCTGCATTATCCATATTTTCTTATAAGTTTTTTTTTTTATAAATTTTTGGTCTTTTATATCGGTCGTATAATGAAATTTCAAGACCTGCATTATATTGAAAAAATTTAGAAAGTAACATCTATATTTAGAAAATGAT
>BRYE01000029.1:17237816-17240316 GCA_030159115.1 Actinidia arguta var. hypoleuca | reverse complement strand
AACTGAGTAAACATTACGTGGGAACTGTAACTATAAAAATAAAAAAAATGCCAAATACTATCTTAGGGCCTCAGCCTGTTGGATCCAACATCGGACTTAGAGTCACCTCAGAATGGCGCATGACCGCATCTGGATCTTTTTTCCTAAGCTGATCCGGAATAGAGTCACTAAGGCTTTACTCGAATCTTTTTCCTAAACCGTTGAGCATTAGAGTCAACATAATATTATCTAGGTCTTTTCCCCAGCGGCTAGAGTCACCACAGTTTCTCCTGGGCCTTTTCCCTGAACTTTTCACATAAATAGTCCCAATATAATTACAATACAGTAAATGATCATTTGCACCAAAAATATTTTATGCCCCACTACAGTCTCAAAATAGGCATCTAATAGATACAAATAAGTATAACGTATACATGTGAACAAAAGTAACTAGGTATCAAAAGCAAAACAGCTATAAATGAAGATCTCAACTAAAGTAGGATCGAAAAGAAATTACATACACTATTTGCCATTACCACCACTCCTACTATATTACTAATATGTATGTAATATTAATTACATACATATTAGTAATATAATACCTATATCTTTACCAAACAATTCCTAATCAAATTCATACCACCAGTGCATTAATCCATAATCACATGCACACCAACACCTACACACGCCACACAGCTTAGCCATGGCCTGCAACTCCTCACATCCTCCCAAGAAATTATACCATGCATCAACCTCAGCTCCCACATACGCCATGTGATACAAAATTATACACTGTATGTATATATATAGATATGAACGAGGCACACACACCATTCTCACAAATGGCTCACACACAAGACAACTCTCGCCACCATCACAGCCAATACATACATACATACATACATACATACATATATATATATATATATATACATATGTATGTATGTATATATGGACACACTGTTTATATGTATATATATACACGAAACACAGCCACACATTGACACACGCCTCTCTCTCTCTTTCTCGAAATCACCCACCCACTTCACGAACTCACTTCATCAACCCAGTTTATGATTATGTGCATCAAGGCATCTATATAGAGAAAATGAGAAAATACGAAAACAAGGGTAACCAGAACAAGATCAACTCACCAACAAAACGAACTGGAAGTACGCTGAACTTCGTCTCTGCGGCTCTTCTTTTTCTATAAGTGTATAAAGCCCTAACCCTCTTTCTCTAATTATCTATATAATTAGTGAAAATGTCTAATTAAAACAGACCAACACACTAACACGATCAGCCACGTAAAATTCTATTTATTTATAAACTAATTACACAATAACCCCTTTTAGTTAGTTGAAATTCTAAAAGGTGCCCAAAGAAATTTCTTAATAAAATAAATGAATAATGTAAAACAAATAATTTTTTAAAAATAATAATTAAATAAAATAATCGAGGTGTTACATTGAGTGTTTTACTTGGGTAGGGATGACAAAAAAAAAATGACCGGGTGAGTACTCGACTTGTTCGCAGTTTAAATGTAAGGATTTAAACTATTTTTCTACTCATGCAGGTAAGATATGAGTACTCAAAAGTTACTATCTAACTAGGAGCGGTGAGCATAGGTTTTACAAAACTCCAGTCGAAAAACCGGCCTGCACCGCAGTCGCTATTATTTTAATATAATACCCCTACTAAAATACATAAGTCAAAGTCTATGAACAAGATTACTAAAAACTGCGGGAGGGTCGAGCGCTTGCCCGATCGATTTTTTCGCCATCCCTATGGTAAAACGCTCATAATGGCATGATTCCTTAATTCATCTAAAATAAGATGGTTGCAGTTAGGAATGTGCACTTGTTGGGTTACATGAGTCTGAGAGCAAAATCTTTGATGGTGGGTTGACATTTTTTGAGCTCTTCGCAACCAAATCGCCGAACTTAAAAACTGGTGAGTTGGTTAATTTTTTGGTATTTTTGACTTGGCAAGTAGAGTGAGTACATGATAGGAAATTTCTTTACATTTTCGGACATTCTTTAATTAGTTTCCATCTTGTTCAAAGAAAGAAAAAGAAAATCAAGTTTGGTGAGACTAAGAGAATGTGTAAAATCAAATGTAGCAGAGTAAATGGCTAAATGGCTTCTTAGTGTGTATAGGCGGGGTCGAGTCAAATTAGAAACGAGTTATAAAATTAACTCACATATATACTCACTCAACCCACAAAAAACTTGCTTCAACCCCCTCATACTCTCGACTCGCATGAGGCGGTGCAAGTTGAGTTGGGTCGGACGATTTTTTGCACAAATAATTTTGCTTCCCAAATCGTTTCTTTTCAATAATCTGTTGTGGGTTCTTCTAGTTTGAATGTTCCATTTTTGCATTGAAAATTGTTCTTAAATCAATAATTTGTTGTGGCACTCTTCCTCTCTACGTTTGTGGGTTCTTCTATTTTGAATGTTTGATTTGATTTTGCATCCCAAATTGTTCCTAATATGCCAAAAACCAAAATACTACTATT
>BRYE01000029.1:17225316-17230316 GCA_030159115.1 Actinidia arguta var. hypoleuca | reverse complement strand
TAGTTTCCAGGAAACTCTCTTCGAGAGGGAAAATATGTTTCTTGGAAAACTTGTTTCACGACTTGCATAGAGAAGAGTTTCACCCACGTTGCCACTGTCTTGATTGGTTGTTTTGACACAATGGACGAGTAAAAGCACCGATTAGGATGATGGGTGATTTTAACTCACCTTAAAGACGAGTGAACAAAATTATGACTACTCTTATGTTGATGTCTACTATGTTACATGGATTCAGGTACGTGTCTAAGTGCCGGCATCTAATCTAATTCTCATTTCAAAAATTTGTGGACACGTCAAAATATTCATATTTTTTTTATTTTTTAGCGTAAATAGTGTTTACTAGGTGTCATAACGAGTTTCATGCATAATTTGATAGTTTTAACATATTTCTTATGTGAATTTAAACTACTAAATACACTTCCTAGGTTAGTGTCCAACTAAAATATTGGACACATCCGGTACGAAACTATGTCCATGTTTTGCTTTAATCCTAGTGAACGAGAAACTCTTTTCGAGGGGGAAAACTCTTGTTTCTTAGAAAACTTCTTTAACGAATCAGAGAAGAAACTTGAGTCCCGTTTTGTTCATCTCATGGTCACCGTCCTGATTGGTTGTTTTGGGACAATAGACCCCCTTAAAGCAGTGGAGCTAGCAAAACCACTAATTATGATGATTGGTTATTTTAACTCGCCTTAAAAGTGAGTGAACCAAATCAGGATTACTCCTATGTTGATGTTCTACGATGTTTTTGCTCGCTTCATTGAGACACTCTCCACAATGCCCGTGTTTTGGTCTAATCCATAGTTACAAGGAAACTCTTTTCGAGAGGGAAAACTTGTTTCAGGAATTAGAGAATAAATTTGAGTCCGATTTTTGCTTACCACATGGCCATCGTGCTAATTGGTTGGTTTAAGGAAATATACCCCCCTCCACATAAAACTGTGGACCGGGTAGAACTAAGAAATCTCAGAAAACATTAATTATAAAGCTTATAGGAAGCGGTTCTGAAACCTTTCAGGCACTCTAAAGCATGAATTAAAAGGAACTTATCATGATCCTCTAGGAAAATGTTTTGAAAACTCTCTGGAAACTCACATCTACTAATTTCTACTATTTTTATGCTCTCCGATGTCATTTTCCAAGAAGTTTATATAATTGTTCAAATAAAGGTCTATAATACTGTGTAGGAAATTAATGCCATAATATTTGTTGGACGCATGTAAGGTACCGTTTCCTGCTTCTGTTTCGAAACCATATTTTCAAATTTGGAAAGCTCACAACTGAGGTCCAATATTGAATAAATCACATGGACTCTCTTCTCTGCGCCATCACTTCCTCTTTACTTTTCTGATAACTTACCATTCCTACAACTCATAGATTCACCGTAATCTCTGTTCTGTTTCAGGATTCACTGAGGTTAAATCCGCGTGCTGTGGGTTGGGGAAACTCAAAGCCCAAGTCCCGTGTGTGCCATTTTCCACCTACTGCTCCAACAGAAGCAACCACGTCTTCTGGGATTTTTACCATCCGACTGAGAGAGCAACTCAAATTTTTGTGGACACCGCTTTTCATGGCACGCAACAATTTGCAGTCCCGGTGAACATTAACCAGCTAATTGCTGCATAAACGGAATGTGAATGTGAATTGTGTAGATCACAGATTGTATTCCGTACGAAATTTAGTCACGATAATGTAGACGTTTTTATCAAGTAACTGAGATCAGTAATAGGTGGATCCGAACCGTTCAACTAAACAATTTTCTTAGAAGAAGAGAGTGGGAAAATTATGTTCAGTTTCGTCTGCAGTGTGAAAATTGTGGTTTTGCTTCACTTTGTAAGGGTTTGTGATCAGTAGAGTTATTTGATTTTGCTTATCAAAAGAAAAAAAATGTTTGTCAGGAAAAATATACAATGGACATTCTTGTATTAGGGTGATATCCAAAATTGTTGGGTTCATTTTTTTTTTTGTTGAAAATTGTAAAAATTCTGCAAATCAGGTACTACTAGATAAACCCGATTTACGGATAGTTATAACGACGTATAACTACCTGCAACTAGGAGTGTGCAAAAAAATTGTCGACCCAACTCAACTTGCACTGCCTCATGCGGGTTGAGAGTGTGAGTGGGTTGAAGTATGCTTTTCATGGGTCAACTGAGTGTGCAAATTAAATTTTATAAACTATTTCTAATTTGACTCGACCTCGCCTCTAAACACTAAGAAGCCATTTATTTAACGAGTATATTCTACCACACTTGATTTTACAAGTTTTCTTAGTATCGCCATACTCGATTTTCTTTTACTCTTTTCGAACAAAATGGAACTAATTAAAGAATGTCGAAAACGTAAAGAAATATTTTCCTATCATTCAACTCGCTCTGCTTGCCAAGTCAAAACTACCAAAAAAAAATTTAACCAAATCACCACTTTTTCAGTTTGGCGTTTTGGCTATGAGCTTGAAAATTTTCAACCTGACATAAATATTTCGCTCTCAACTCATCTAACCCAACAAGGCACATTCTTAATTTCAAACCACCTTATTTTAGATGAATTAACGTGTCCTTCCATTTTGAGCGTTTTATATGGCTCCGTAACTACGGTTGGTAAATGAACTAAGTTATTCGTGCTCAGCTCGTGATCGAATCGTTAAAAACTCGTTTGGGATCATTTAACTTAATTAACAAAACGTGCTTGAACATATGTTCAAATGTCGTTAATCTTTCAAACCAAGTTTAAATAATTTACTACTCAACACGATAAACCTATAATATTTACAAAATTCAAGCCACTTGTAATTGATTTGATTAAAACTCGTTTGATATCGGTTTGCTTGATAAATAAATCAAGCATGGACATATTTTTAAAGTTCGTTAATATTTTCAAACTTACAATGCTAACAAAATTCAAGCTACTCATGATTTGGTTTGATCAAAACTCTTTTGAGATCGGTGCACTTGATAAACAAATCAAACACGAATATATTTTTAAAATTCGTTAAACTTTCAAACTAAACTTAAATAATTTACAGTTCGGCTCGTTTATTAGCCTATCGATACCATACCCAATGTCCTAACACCATCAACAATGTTTGCCACAAAATTTGAGCCACTTACATTTACATCATTTGGGACACACAAATTGGTCCATATCTTGGTCACCTAACCCACAAGTGAGCTAGGAAAAGGAATATGCCATTAGGCATTTTTAGTTGGGTGCTTTTAATTTTATAGGTAGACTGTAATTTTAGTAATAGATTAAATGTATTAAAAATTCAAAAGTAGTGTGCATTAGGTCACAACCGCGTTGAACATAATATTTAATTGATTATGTAGTTATAATTTCCATTTTGGGGGCCCAAGCTGATTTTTTTTTTTTTTTTAGTGATTTTTTTTAGAAATCTTTAACTTTTTCGGTTTCTTTGATAGGAGTCCAAAAATATAAAAAAGTTCATATAATTTGAAAAAAAATCACTAAATACAAAAAAAATAATATTGAATAAACTACCTATTTTTTTGTCTATAGTTAATTTATTTCCAACTCGAACAATTTCTTTATATTTCAATTTTCTCTCGTCAAGAGGAATTGAAAAAAATAAATTTTGATTAAATAATTTTTTTTAACTAAAAACCAAAACACTCGAAAATCAAAGTAGCTAAAAAATTAATACGGTTTAAATTTTGTTTTATAATGACTTTATTAGCTCTTGAAAGATTTCAGTAAAGCCTTATTGAACCAGGCTAAAAGAATTTATGAGCTTTGGAGTATGTTTAATATTAACTTTTGTCTAATTTTGGGATAAATTAAATTATTTTTGTTTTTAGTATTTTTTATATTCCCAATTCATCTTGATTAGGGGAATTGAAAAATAAAAAAAAATCTTAAAAACCACTCAAATTCAAATTAATCCAAAATTGAATTATGTTGGATTTTATTTTGACATAATTTGAATTTTAGTAGTATTTTGTAAAAAGAATTATTTTTTTATTTTTTCAATTCCTTCGAGACGAACTGAAAGATTAAAATTTTTTAATGAATACAAAAATAATCTAACTTATAATAAACAGAGTCTTTGTTTATTCAACGAGATATCTGGAGGGAGCTTTTAACGAGCGAAATATGCACTTCATCGTGATTAACAAGGGATCAAATTGAAAGAAAAAAAAAGTTGATTAAGT
This sequence comes from Actinidia arguta var. hypoleuca, assembly GCA_030159115.1. Classification (NCBI taxonomy): domain Eukaryota; kingdom Viridiplantae; phylum Streptophyta; class Magnoliopsida; order Ericales; family Actinidiaceae; genus Actinidia; species Actinidia arguta. The sequence goes on along the minus strand of BRYE01000029.1, from coordinate 17,226,144 downwards.
TCAAATTCTTGTCTGGTCCTTGATTTGTTGATTCATATTTGGCTATTAGCACCGGCCGATAATACTTAGGTAGTAAACAAAAATATTTTGGGATTAATGACAGGTTGATATCGACACTTCCGAAAATGACTTTCTTGTAATCATAAGCGCATTATAAAACTTTCCTAATTCAGGTCAAGCTCACGGCTCATGAAACCAACAAGGAAGTTTCAATTTAAACATCTAATGATGCTTGCAAAACGAACTCATATCACTTACTATCAAAATGGTAGAAGAAATTGCCTAAAGGTGATTGTTTTTATAAAGAATTAATTACACTTTCTAGCTAATTCATTCGGTTAAGGGTCAAGGTGAGAAAATTATTTTTTTTGAGAGCCAAAATGCGAATAAGTTATAGTTGCAATTTGCCTCTTAATGTTTGCCTCACTTACCAATTTGGCAGTCAGCATTTTAATTTTTTCAATTGAACCCAAAAATATTTGGTGCCACAGGCCCCACATTTGCTATTTTTGACTCATATAAAATGGACTTGGACCCATGTAACCCTAATCAAGTCCCTATTACGGACTTGTCCTTGTACCTAGACCAAAATCCCCCTTCTCATTCTTCTGTCCCAAGTCACCTCACAACTCAGCCATCAAACTCTAAAAACACAAATCCCTTTATGACCTCCATATCACCACCTCCGTTAACCTCTAAGTTGCCACTACCACCACCATCAATGCCAAATTCGCATCCACCTCAAAATCATCCAACCTCCAAATAGACCAGGACCGCGATCTCTACTTTCCTCTCTCCCCAATCCCAACCCTGGTTTTCGTTGGGTTG
>BRYE01000029.1:17190316-17205316 GCA_030159115.1 Actinidia arguta var. hypoleuca | reverse complement strand
GTCCCTGCTCTCATCCTCCTCTCGGGCGAGCTCGTCATCAATCGGGTGTCTTGCTCGAGATAAAGGAGGCCAATATGCTTCTTGCACAAATCGAAGCCCTTGCCAAAATATTTAGAAGCTGCTTGCATCACAGCTTCATGGAAGCCATTGAAAGATTTGTATTCCTCGATGGCTGACTTCATGACGAGGACTTCTTTCTTCTTAAGCTTGGCCATCTCCTTCTCGAGCCTATTGATGATGGCATCTCGGTCATCTTTCACCTTTTGGAGGTCTTCAATAGCTAGTTGCTCCCGGACCTCGAGCTCAGTCGCTACTTTTTTCAGCTCTAGGGAACGTTGCTGATCAAATTTTAGTCCCAATTGATTCAGCCCTGGCCTACTGATTTATTGCTTCATCCCTCAACTCCCTACCACGACTGGCGAGGAAAGACGCGAGCACCGCCGCTTGCAAAAGTATGAACTTAGCCAAAAGCTTAAAAGTACATGAGGCCAACCTTAACTAAAGGGTAACTGATTACCTGGCCAATTTCAGAAAAGAGCCTCGATATCGCCCGATCACGGTCCAACTTGCCTGTCTCTTCCTTGTCGAAGGATGGGATCACGCCCCCCTCAAGGAGCTTTTCTGCCACCGTCGAACTCTCCATCATGGAGGCATTGAGCCCTAAGACATCACCAGGGTTGGCCGAGGTGCCCTCCTCGATAGCCACCGCAGGTGTTGCTCCCCTACTCTTTGCCTTGCTAGACTTCGCTGCCTGTTTCTTAGCCTTGAGCGGTGGCATAGTCTCTTTCCCCTTCGAGTCGGTCACAATCTTGCCCTTCTTGCTGGGCAAGAAGTCAGGAACCTCATCCTGAGGCCGCTTCTCTCTAATCACCATGCCTTTGGCTGGCGGGGTGGCAGGCTTGGACTTCTTCCCAAGAAACTCCTTCATCCTGAGATATCTCTAGAGAGAATTCCTAGGCATCTCCCGAGATGAAGAAGAACTTCTTCTTCCACCCTTTGACGTTGCTGGGGTACCCCTTGATCATAGTCTTGCCCGGCCTCGCCTTAAAGTAAAGTCACCCCGAGTTTGACTTCGAATTTTTGAACAGGCTAAATAGGTGCCTAAGCTCATTGAGGGACATGGCAGACTTATAATATTGCCACACAGCCACCACGTAGATATACTTTGCCACGCGTTGAAGGACAGCTAGTCAAGACAGATGTTAGAGAAATACAATATTCTCATAATAGTGGAGTAAATTGGGAGTCGCAAGCTGACTTCATGACGAGGAATTCTTTCTTCTTAAGCTTGGCCATCTCCTTCTCGAGCCTATTGATGATGGCATCTCGGTCATGTTTCACCTTTTGGAGGTTTTCAATAGCGAGTTGCTCCTAGACCCCGAGCTCAGTCACTACTTTTTTCAGCTCTAGGGAACGTTGTTGATCAAATTTTAGTCCCAATTGTTTCAACCCCGGCTTGTTGATTTATTGCTTTATCCCTCAACTCCCTACCACGACTGGCGAGGGAAGACGCGAGCACCGCCGCTTGCAAAAGTATGAACTTAGCCAAAAGCTTAAAAGTACATGAGGCCAACCTTAACTAAAGGGTAGGTGATTACCTGGCCAATTTTAGAAAAGAGCCTTGATATCGCCCGATCATGGTCCAACTTGCCTGTCTCCTCCTTGTCGAAGGATGGGATCACGCCCTCAAGGAGCTTTTCTGCCAACGTCGAACTCTCCATCATGGAGGCATTGAGCCCTAAGACATCACCAGGGTTGGCCGAGGTGCCCTCCCCGATAGCCACCGCAGGTGTTGCTCCCCTACTCTTTGCCTTGCTAGACTTCGCTGCCTGTTTCTTAGCCTTGAGCGGCGGCATAGTCTCTTTCCCCTTCGAGTCAGTCACAATCTTTCCCTTCTTGCTGGGCAAGAAGTCAGGAACCTCATCCTGAGGTCGCTTCTCTCTAATCACCATGCCTTTGGCTGGCGGGGTGGCAGGCTTGGACTTCTTCGCCAGTTGGGCGAGCTATTTTATATTGATTTTCTTTAACATAAATGCAAAAAGAAATAGGAATCAGTCAATGAATGAGTTAGAGTACTTGGAAAAGGAAGAAGATAGTACCATCTGATCTAAGCTCGGGGGGTAGCCGTGGATCTAACTAGGCCTTTGACTTAGAGCTTGAGCATGAGCTCGAGCTCGAGATGAATGGTCCTAAGCCCAAAAAGGGATGTCGGAATTTTCTCCCTAGGAGTCTCAACATTGTCATAAACATTGTCATATCGGGAAGGGGGTAGAGTTTTTCTCATCCTCTTCCTAATAGTCCCTAGGTACTTAACCGAGTCATCTCGGGAGTGGTCACCTCGGGTGTGTTCATCTTGAGAATGATGAGACTCATCCTCATCACTTGCAATAGCAGCTGCGCCATCTACAAGATTGTCTTCGGCATTGTCCCCACTGCTAGATGCCATCTTTTTACAACCGTGGGCGAAGCATCTGTGATATGCCTTAGAGCCGAGAACGACCTTGACCAGGAAATACCCTCATAGGCCTATTTTCTTAAAGACCTTTTTGGACCTTTGTTTTTTGAGATTGGTCAGGATGGGCAACTTGTTGCAGTGTTTACTTGAAAACAAAACAACACTTGTTAGTAGAAGATGAGGTGTTACACTTTTGATAATTCAAGGACAATTGGTGAAAGAAAGACTAACCTGGGGTGTTCCGTGACCTCGAGACCCAAGAAACTCCTTCATCCCGAGATATCTTTGGAGAGAATTCCCAGGCATCTCCCGAGATGAAGAAGAACTTCTTCTTCCACCCTTTGACGTTGCTGGGGTACCCCTTGATCATAGTCTTGCCCAGCCTCGCCTTAAAGTAAAGTCACCTCGAGTCTGGCTTTGAATTTTTTAACAGGCTAAATAGGTGCCTAAGCTCGTTGAAGGACAGGGCGGACTTATAATATTGCCACACAGCCAACACGTAGACTATACTTTGCCACGCTTTGAGGGAAAGCTGGTCAAGACAGATGTTATAGAAATACAGTATTCTCATAATAGTGGAGTAAATTGGGAGTCGCAAGCCAGCGTGAAAAGCAGCCTCATAAAAGGCCACCTCGCCCGGACAAGTAGACACTATGGTCTCATCGTTCTCGGGGAGCTTGGCCTAGATCCTTGATGGGAAGAAACATGACTCTCTTAGATGATCCAGATTGCCCTGAGTTATGGTGTTTACCTCCCTCTCAAGTGGAGGTCAATTATCTCAGGATTTTTCCCGTGGTTAGAAGGTTCATCACGGGGAGGAGATTCCTCAAGAGGGGAGGAAGGGAGTTGGTTGACCTGGTCCATCCTGAATGATTTTTGTTCTAAGTGTTCAGAAACCCAGGACGATAGAGAATTATCTAATTCCCACACTAGAGGAGTTTGTAGCATCCTCGCCCCGACCGGTAACGTTTGTTCTTTTACGCAGGTCATAGCCAAGGTCGAATACCGAGCTTAAGGAGCAATTTTGACTGTTGGTTGCTCGTCTTCAAATTTCTACCACAACAATTTTTAATAAAGGTCTTGTTTGGGGTAATAATTTTTCCTTTTGTGTTTTAAGCTACTAGTTTTTTAATTTTTTTTAATTTTTAGTAAACTTTTTTCAATATTTGATCAAAATTTTAAATATTTTCAGTTCCTCTTGAAGAGAGGAGTCTGAAAATATAAAAATTTTCATCTAATGTGGAGAAAAAAATCAATAAAGACAAAAAAAAACTTTTTTTTTTGATTTTTTGGGATAAACTAGGTTTTCCATCTTTCAAGAATTTTTCCCAAAATTAGATAAAATTTTAACATTTTCGAATTCCTCTTTTCAAGAGGAATTGAAAAGTATAAAATTTAGATCAAACGGTAAGAAAAACTCATGAAAGACAAAAAAAAAATCAAAAATCAAAGCAGTTAAAAACCAAAAAATTGTATCTCAAATGGGACCTAAGATTGTTGTTCATCTTTAAAAAATTATAGTAACATAATATAGCAAAAGTACTTGTAAATACATAATTTTCTTTTTACTATGAAATCATGCAATTAACTCTTTAAAAAACACGAACCATTTAGTAAGCTAAAGTATTGTTAAATTACTAGGACAGATAATCTTTTTTTTAAAAAATGAACAAAAAAAATTAAAAAGTAAAGGTTAAAATCTAGCAAAAAACATAAAATAAAATGGCTGATTTTTATGAAAGACGGCTTAGGGAGAGCTTAAAACATGAGAAACAAAAGGGGATTGAAAATAGGTCGGCTAGGTTCATGGGTATGACTTGAGAGAGAGAGAGAGAGAGAGAGAGGTCCCTACTTACGTGAATAGTAATATAAACAATTTTTTTTTTTTTATTTATAAAAAAAATAAAAAATAAATAAAACAGTTAATAAACATAACCTTAGCATACCATTGTTCATATATATATCCAAATCTTTTCATACGGGTTTATGAGATACATATAACTACGTAGGTTGTAGACAAGTGTGCGTATTTATAACTTTTCTAATATGGAGTATAACTTAACACCAAAGACAAGCCATCGAAATAAAAAAAGAGCGATCAAAATAAATAAATAAAAAAAGCAACGGTGATATATAATATAATGATATAAAGAGAGCATATGGTCTTACAAACTTATTTGAATTCATATACCCATCAATTAAAATTATAAAATCCTTCATTTTGAGTCATAGACTCGTAATTACAAGTACACTTGGTAGAAATTTCTTGCCACATAACATTGTCTAACAAAAAAAAGTGGCACGGGATAGATGCGCTAATAGCCCGTAGCCACCACGAAAGCTGCAAAACTTGAGAGAGTCCCTACTTGCGTGAATTGATTTGGAAACTATTCATGAGGACACAAACCCCTAAAGATATGCATGCTCGTTCAATCAAGAATCAAAAGTCTTCTCATCTCACTTAAAATGATAATATGATAATCCCCACTTGGACTTGGAGATCAGTCTCTGGTGGGGCAATGTCAGGGTTTCTTTGTCAACCCAAACCGTTGGCAGCTACATTAAACTCTACAGCTTGCTTAGAAGATGAACACATTAAAAACTTTCTCACTATAAATACTCACTTCTAAGTCCTCAGTTCTCACCCAAACTCATCTTTTTACAATCTCACTATACACTTGCAAAAGATGACTTCCAAGTTTCTCCTTCTTGTGCTTCTTGGTGCTCTTGTTTGCACGGCAAGCTCTAGAAAGCTTGTGAGCACTACAAAAGGCTCATTTGAGGAAGAGAAGTTCTTTCACCGTGGAGGGGGAGGGCTAGGCGGTGGGGTTGGGGGTGGTTTTGGAGGAGGGGGAGGGGGAGGGCTAGGGGGAGGAGGGGGTGCTGGTGGTGGGTCCGGATTTGGCGGTGGAAGTGGCGGTGGAGGTGGGCTTGGTGGTGGTGGTGGAGGTGGGTTTGGAGGAGGCGGTGGAGGTGGACTAGGTGGTGGGTCTGGGTTTGGAGGGGGAGCTGGTGGTGGGTCTGGTGGTGGGCTTGGTGGGGGAGCTGGAGGTGGGGGAGGGTTCGGAGGTGGTGGTGGTGGTGGGCTTGGGGGTGGAGCTGGTGGTGGATATGGTGGAGGAGCTGGTGGTGGCATTGGAGGTGGGTTTCCTTAAGAGGACAGGAGCTGTGTTTCAAACTTACTACTAGTACTTTTATATTAAGATGTGTAATGGGTATATGTAAGATGCACTTATGCACTTATGCTATAATGCTACATACCAGAAAACTTATTCCGAAATTTACCCAGACACACAAGTGTAGGGCTTAGATCTTTTTCATACACTGTATTTTTGAGTAAATGTCTGGATGAATTTTCTGGCATACATGTAGTATTTCTGAATTGTGTGTATTGTGCTTTGCAATTCAAATGTCCTGGAAGAAATAAGCTCATTTTAATGAGAATAATTAGTGCTACCAAGTTTTTTCATGTTCAGACTCTCTCTCTCTCTCTCAATGTGACGTACAAATTCACATATGCACGTCATAAACACAAACAACCTCCCTATATTGTTGGTGAGCCAAGAACCAACCGATGTATATATCTAAGTTTGCATGGTTCAACAAAATATGCATATGTCCATGAGAAATTCCATATTTATTATAATTTATAAAAGATTGCACACATATGTATGTATTTATACATCATACTCTCATTCGTATGAATACTAACTTAACAAATTGAAGTGTGTATATCTCACTTTTTGTAAGGTGATTCAAATCATTTGCAGTAGGTATTGCCTGTAACTCCAATGCAAATACAGAATTTATGAAAATAACTAAAATATAAATTAGAGTCACTTTCTTTAAGGAGATTCAAACCATTTGCAGTAGGTATCGCTTGTAACTCCGGTATAGCAGATCGCACTTGCATATTTGGCTTGTCTTTTCCATCTTGATTGTTCTCACTTATAAATATAGAATTTCTGAACATAGCTAAAATATAAGTATCAGTGCATCAAATATAGAGGTGACAAAATCAATTCAAACCCATGACTCTGTAAGAAAATTTGTGTTCTTTTTTTTTTAAATCAGAAAGTTATTAACATAATTTATAAAAAGTTTGAACAAAAATTTTAAATAAAAATTAGAAGATAAAGAAGAACAAAACCTTTAAATAAATTAACTTAAGAATGCAGAATTTGATACGGCTGATGACTGAATTAAATTCACTGTCTTTAAGTCGTTGACGATCCGCACTTGGTACTTACGGAATATGCCGTATGATTCCCATGATACAACAGCTACGATCTTCGAATAGTAGTACTCCAAATCTGAAGATCACGTCGAACCTTCAAGTGCCTCCTCTCTCTCAAATAAAAACTAAGAAATGATAGATGCTCTTAGCATTTTTTAACTCTTGCTTAGAATGATTTTCGAATGAATAAAAAATGCTGGATGGTGGAGGAATTTATAGAAGCATTTACACCTTTCTAGAGGGTCACTCCTATTTCAAAATGCACCCACTCGGCCCAAATTGCACTCCTTCGGCCAAACAGCTACGCACAAGATCTTTCTGCACAAATTGAAAGGTCGCACATGTTCGCCTATTAAAGAAAAAAATTCCAGAAATAAATTATTATTTCCGCTTTGTTTAAATTTGAAACGGCAGGGTCGTTCACAAAAAGAAAGTTAAGCCCAAGCCGGGTTGGGACGGGCGGCTGCGGCGCAACCACACGTGGGTCAAACTCATAAGCCCACTTTATATATAACTCCTCCTATTTAAAAACTTGAGGTGCTCAAAGGCCCAATTTAAAGAGTTCATACTTGGGTTTTATATACTTACCAACTTTTCTTTTCTTTTTCAATATAAGACAACCTTGTCTATCCATAACTTTTTCTTTTTCATTGAAGCTTCTTTGAGAAATAATTTCTCATTTAAATCAATTTGATTTTTGACAAATTAATATACTACATTCGTCTACTCATTTAAAAAAATATGAATCAATCATTGTTCATTTAATTTAGTATATGAAATTTAATAAAATTTAATCCCAAAATTTATTTACAACACATTGTAAAAACAAAACTTCTAACAGAATTCACCTATATTTGTAGCTCTTAAACCTGCCCAAACCCGAATTCAACCCACTAAATTAAAAAAAACTACCACGCATCCCATCCAACTCGAATCCGAGACCCAGGGACAACAAACAACTTCCGAATACTCCCACCACCGGTGGACCAGATACACATAATATTTTTATAAAAAAATTAAACAAAAAACTTAAAAAGAAAAGGTTAAAATCTAGCCCAAAAAGTAAAAAAAAAAAATAGTTGATTTTTATGAAAGACAGCTAAGAGAGAGAGAGAGAGAGAGATTAAAAAATGAGAATAATTTTAAAAAAATTCTCAAAAATAATTTTTAAAAAAAGATTCTACTAAATTGATTTAAAAACTGAATCAAAACGAATTTTTATTTTTATTTTTTTTGAATTGAAAAAAAAGAAGAAGAAAGAATAACTAATCAACGCAGTTTTGACTTGAGGCTTTAATTAAACCGGGGTCTATTGTTTGTACTTATGAGACCAATATTGGACTCAAAAGGACAAGTTCTAAATGCACCCATAAATGCACCATCCCACCTAAGTTGGTATCGCTTGCATATAACTACTAATTCATTTTGGGAAAGAGACTTTGAACTCATCATTATTCATGCATATCAATCATGGTTGTCGAGTATTCTTTACGCGCTCAGGCGATGGGCTTAAGCTAATGTCCAGATGACCGGCCAGGCGCCCAAGTAATTTGACTAGTTTTTTTTAGTACTTTAATAAATTGATATGGTAAGTTTTGAATATGTATATATTTGAATATAATATACTTTAAGTTTTTGGATATATGTTTTAAAAAGTTAGTATAGAGGAAAAACAAAGTTTGCCATTTGTTGTATTTATTCGATACAAACCGCCTTAATATCGTACACTTCATCAAGTTAGTTTCCAAATATGGTTAATTAATTTCATACTTAATTTATGCTGCGAAAACTAAACAACTACTAAATGTTAAATTGATCGGCTATAGAAAAGAGTTACAAGTCTATTGAATGTCAATAGATATGAAATCCAAGGTATTTAAATAAATTTGTGTCTCACTAGTTCATTTATAACATCTTGTAATGGAGCAAAAATACTAAGTCGGCTTCATGACAAAAAAAAAAGTAGGTCGGCGAGTTTTCTGGTCAAAATTTAACTCTAGGCCCCAGGCGATGGTCCAATTAATCACCTCAACTACCCAAGCAGTAAGTTATTTGGGAGAGCCTCGTCTAGACGTTTAGGCTTAAAAGCTTGCTCGAGCAATCAACGAAGTTCAAGCGGTCGCCTAAGCACCCTGAGAACGTAGTAACAATTAATTATGCATATCATAATTATATATGCAGAACCAATTACTAGCTCTGTACAAATAATTGGAAGAACAACCCCTCCAGTACTGCATAATAATAAAGAGAAAGACTTACAAATATACATATGCATTTATTGATAACTCGGTATCCGGTCTGAAAAAATAACTAATTCAAATGGACCAATCATACTGTTCAATTGCGGAAAACTCAATTAAAGCCGATAATATATATTATATTTATTGAGTTGAGTAATATAATTTATTGATTTGATCTGCTCCGGGGACGTAGTCCATCACGGCCCAACCATGTTAAATCCTTTGTCTCTCTTCTCTATCTCTTTTCTTCTATCTCTCATATTCATCTTAGATTGCTTGTAATAGTTCATTCACTTAAAATTATAGAACCTATCGTTTTGAGTCATAATTACAAGTATGCCATTGTCATGAAATTTATTAATAAAAATTCTTAACATGGCACTTTCCAAAAAAATTGCAAGGGATAGATGGGTAGCCACCACGAAAGCTGCAAATTAAAAATTGAGAGAGAGAGGGAGAGCAAACCCTAATGATATGCATGTCAAGCTTGTGCAATCCAGAATCATAAGTCTTCTCCTATCTCACCAAAATGTGATCCACTAGTTGGAGACCAGGTCAGAGATGGGCCAATGTTAATTAGGGTTTGTTTTTCAAACTAAAGCAGTTGGCAAGTACATTAAACTCTCCAACAGTACTACACTCTACAGCTTAGGAGATGAGCACACATTAAAAACTCTCTCACTATAAATACTCATTTCCATGTCCTCATTTCTCAACCAAACTCATCTTTTACAATCTCACTATACAATTGCAAAAGTTGACTTCCAAGTTTCTCTTTCTAGTGCTTCTTGCTGCTCTTGTTTGCACCACAAGCTCAAGAAAGCTTGTGAGCACAACAAAAGGCTCATTTGAGGATGCAAAGTTCTTTGGCCATGGTGGAGGTCTAGGTGGTGGAGGTGGTTTTGGAGGCGGGGGAGGAGGGGGGCTAGGGGGAGGGTCCGGATTTGGTGGGGGAGTGGGTGGAGGCGGTGGGCTTGGTGGGTTTGGTGGAGGCGGTGGCGGGGGACTGGGTGGTGGGTCTGGGTTTGGAGGGGGAGTTGGTGGTGGGTATGGGGTGGACTTGGAGGGGGAGCTGGAGGAGGTGGTGGGCTTGGAGGTGGTGGTGGTGGTGGTGGGCTTGGTGGTGGATATGGTGGAGGATCTGGTGGGGGCATTGGTGGTGGGTTTCCTTAAGAGGAAAGAATCAGCTGTGTTTCAAACTTGCTACTTGCACTACTTTTGTATTAAGATGTGTCAATGGTGTATGTAATTGTATGTCTTGTGCTTTGAAATCCAAATGTTATATGGAAGAAATAAGCTTATGTAAAATAAAATCGGTAGCATTGTATCCCACTTTGGATATGGAGTGAGTTAGAATTTATAATAGAATTTAAAATAGATTATGACTTACTAGAGTAAACGTGTTACACACGACAAACCCTAAAAGATTCTTATGTGAGCAAGCGCAACAGAATCTTGTTGGGCAAAGGGGATAATAATATGTGAACTAATATGCTTGAATTAAAGGGCTTGAAAATAAAGGAGAGATAAAGCAACAACTTAAGAAACACCAAGAATTACGTAGTAAACTTAAGAAACACCAAGAATTACGTAGTTCGGCAAAATTACGCTCCTAAGTGTACAAACTAGGCTTCAATCAATCCACGAAACTCACATAGACAGTAAAAATACATTGGAGATAATAACAAGTTATCTCTCTTCACCGTCTTCAACACACACAAAGACCCTTGCTTTGTAGCCGGACCGACCCCATGCATGGTGGAACACCAACAGACCGGAGTATTCTATCTCTTATTGACAACACTTAGAACTCTCTCATTAGTGCGCAGGATCCAATAATTAATATAAAATTTTTTTGAGATACACGAAATTTACTAATTAATAACAAAAAAAAATTAGAAACATTAATAAAACAAAAAATAATTTACTAATTAATAACAAAAAAAAATTAATAGATTTATGTGGTATGGTACCAAAAATTACATACGTCCACGGGACCTTCATCTATATCAAAATTTTGGGTTAGGCCAAATTTGAAAAAAATGCATATCCAGATAATATTAACGTCAACAATAAAATATTCTTAGTTAAAAAATTATTTAATCTACTTAGTACTTGCAAAACTGTTTCCCTGAACTCACTTAAGCTAGCTAGTTTCCAAAAAAAAATTCTACAAACGAAAATGATTATTTATTTTTTTAAGCATGGAACGGACTCACTCAACAGCCTTCTCAACGCGGTTTATAGAATATTTTCATTTCTATCTAATCCCAAATTCAAGTCATCACTTGTTCACTAAAAGTAAAATGACACTTAAATTTCTTATTATTATTGTGCTTCTTGGTGCTCTTGCTTGCACCACCCGTGCTTCTAGGAACATTGTGAACCTGGGTGGTTATGGCGGTGGAGTTCGCAGAGGAGCTGGTGGTGCTGGGTTTGGTGATGGTGGTCGTTGAGGACTAGCCGTTGGGTTTTCCTCCATTCCCATCCAATTTTCATTATAAATTGCCCAAATCTATTGTAATTTGTCTAATCTCACTGTAAAAAGCAATCAAATGAGATTGCATGTTAGAAATGTTTTGAAAATCTGTCCAAAAACCTAACTTTTGTTACCAATAGGACTGATTAGGCGAGAAAATTAAACTATAGAATTCACATGATTTAAAAAATATAGGGACCAAAATCAAAGTTGAGACAAATTGTAAAGACTATTTTTACAATTTACCCTATTTTTTAATATTCATTTTATTATTGTAGTGTATTAATCGATGGATTATTTGATATATTTAGAGAATTGTTCTGCACAATTCAACTAATCACTCCAAAACACCGTTAGGATTTGCTCGTATTAATCACTTTGTGGTATAACTTCTGCATTTGGTAGCGGTGGGCCTGTGATTGTCGGCGGCAGTGGTGCATAACAATGACGCTACTCAACTTTCTGAATTGCGACGTTGTGAATTCTTTTTTTCTCCAAGCTTAATTACTTGGCAAATGCTGAAGGGGGGGCCAAGGTCGTTAAATGAAATGTTTCTCCAATTACTTGTATTTATCGTTAAGCGAAGACCCAGTCTAATAGAGACGTTAAATACCATATTTCCAGAGTTTAGGAACAAGTTTGGCTCGCGTAATAGTACATCTCTTATTTGGAGAGATATTATTCACTTCCTAACTCACTTTTTTGCATTTTTTGCTGTGAATCGTTGTGAAACATTTTTAAAAAGAAATTAACTCTCTAAAAACTACTAAATAGACAAAGTGGGGAGCCGAATCTTAGAAGACTGCTAGAGATGCTCTAAGCTTTATTTATAATACCTAATCTACCCTTTCTTAAAATATATTTCTCTTTAAATATCGTATGTTCTTCAAATTTTGCTTTTTTATGAATTAATTTGGTTTGCAAATAGATTCTATTTGTTTATATATTTTTTATTCTTTAGTATTGTATCAGATTATGAAATTTATGCAATTTATTTAAACAATTTGTAAACAGTAAGCTCAGTAGGTTGCTAAGCATGTTTTGTTAGAATTTTTTTTTGGTGAATGAAAAGTCAAAGGGTTGCAGTTTTTTTTAGCCCTTAATGGCTGCATTATTTGAGCCATAAACAGCCTCTAATGGCTGGTATGATGGCAGCCAATAAACTCACTAATGAAAGGGGTTATGGATGGGTTTATGGCCATGTTTATGGCTGGGAGTTTTTAACATGAAAGGTTACTTTTTCCACTATAAAAGGCTAGTTTGTTTAGCTTGAAAAACACACCAACACACACAAAAATATTTGAGTTCTTTGAGAGAGAGAGAGAGATAAAGTTTGGTTCGCCAAGGCTACTTCGGAGGTGTTCCGAAATTAGTGGTTCTAGCCGTTTTATCCTGAGAGGAAGACGTCGACAACAACCTACAACACCGTCGGTAGGCGGCGAATCTTTCTTAAGGAGACTGCGATTGCAGGACTCGGCAAAATTTTGTTTGTATCTCTTATTTCGATTTCTGTAATTTTAATTTATGTAATTTATTTCTGTAATGAAAATGATTCTTTAGAATTCTATTTGTTGCCGAATTATTTTTTCCAACATGTTTTAGCATTGAAGCCTGTAGGCTTGCTATATTTGTTTTTTTTGACTTCCAAAAAAATAAGTAAATAAATGGTAAGGAGATCACATTATTCAAGTAATAGGGTACTTACGGGGGAAAAAAAAAGTAGAAGGGTAAGATAGGAAATTGAAAAAGTTTCTACTCCTTGTGTATTCATTGTCGATCATTGATGTTGACAGAATAAAAATCATTAACTACAAGATAATTAATTTAAAGAAAATTAAATAAAAATACATAGCATTTATTGTTTATTAATCAATGCACCGGGGTACGTATTAGCAGGAGCCTAATTATTTTGACTTGCCAATAATCAAAATATAAGTAAGAATAATGATTTTCACACGTTATTTTTTTCTGATTACATTCCCTCATTTTATCGTTATTAGATGAAATTATCCAAATACTCTTGTGTTTATATTTCCTAAATTAGTTTTGTTCAAATGTTTTGATTAGGACATTTAGATAATTTTCTCTAATAAAAAAAAAAAAAAGTGTAATTAAAAAAAGAGAGGTGTGAACACCATCACCGTCAATAAAACTCATGCAAATAGTTTTAATTAGGATAAATTTCAAAAATGGTCATGATAGTTTTCCTCAACTTCCATTTTGGTGCCTAAATTTTCAAATCCTATAATTTAACCCTAAATTTTGTTTTTTATACCTATTTTTCGTGTTTAATCAGTCCAATTAGTAACGTCAATTAGTTTTTGGGATGATTTTCACCACTTTCTTCACTACAGTCAATTAACAATTCAAACAATGAGGGATTATTTGGTGCTCATAGAGTATTGCTCTACACCATTTAATGAATAACACTTGTACATTTATTTACCACAATCTAGATAAAAAAAGCAATAAAATCCACTATTTAGACTAATCACTTTAATATTAGAGCACCATTAGAATTTACTCTAAGAGCACTAAATAATTTCTCACAAGCAACACCCTAGAGTTGAACTCAAACAAATTAGTTTCTTTTATATGTGTGTGTGTGAGTATTCTACTATATATTAATTGAAAGGAGACACTCCATTTGGTGTAGACACAACTTTTAAGTTTGTTCATATTTTTTTATGTAAAAAATACCCCTCACAAAATTCAATTTTTCAAAAGAATACAAATGTATTCTCTAAGTTTTTTTAATCACAAAGGGTAAAGTGGCAAACACCCAAAAATTGTGTAAGAACAACTTTCACAATAACTATAGCAAATATTGTTGTGTCCAAGTCTTTTTAATCACTAAGGGTAAAGTGGCAGACACCCATAAATTGCGTAACTACAACATTCACAACAACTGCCACAGATATTACACACGTGTCGTGTGTACATTCTCCGGTAGTAATATATAAGCAGAATGTATCATCCCTCTTCATATGATCATCCTCAAAAAGTATTTTAGTTAGTAATCAAATTGCTAATCAACCTAGGGTCTTGTAAATTCTGATATTTTTCATTGGAAACGGTTGGGGGTTGTAGTAATTGTCTGAACCATGGTTTTTTGGTACATAAAAGAGAAGAAAAAAAAAAATTTGCATTTAAAATTCTTCTGATCCACTACTTTAGAGACCTCTATAAATTCCCTCCCACCTCAGTCAAATTTTCTGGCCTAAGTTTCTCACTAGCATTACTACTTTTGAGTGTATGCATGCATGGCAGGGATGTCCGCAAAAATCCTTTTTCTTGTGCTTTTTGCTGCTTTTGTTTGCATGGTTGATGCCAGGAAGCTGACCAGCAAAAACGACTCATTTCAAGATGAGAAAGACTTTTTCCTTCCCACCTATCCTCCGTATCAAGGTGGGCCCGGTGCTGGTGCTGGATTTGGCGGCGGTGCAAGTGGCGGAGTCAGCAGAAGTGTTGGCGGTGCGTGTGGTGGGGTCTCCATTGGTGGTGGCACTGGCCTTGGTGGAGGTGGGGGCTTTGGTGGGAGTATTGGTGGTGGACCAGGTGGGGTGCCAGCTGGTTCTGGGGGTGGAAG
>BRYE01000029.1:17185316-17187816 GCA_030159115.1 Actinidia arguta var. hypoleuca | reverse complement strand
CCCTACTCATGATATACATTACATTCATACGGACACGGGGCAAAGGATACGTCTTGAACATTAGAGGTACTGCAAAAATTTCTATATATGACTCTTTAGTTTCATTAGGTATGTCTTACTACGAGGCGTACAAGATGGTAATTGGTGGTGTGCTTCCTAGAAGCCAAGTTATGCCTAAATGGATATTGTATCTGGGGCAAACCAGTATCAAACATAGATAAGCGTTGGACATGCCTAGATCAGGTATCTGTCATGCCGCATCATGTGTCTTAATTTTACGTCATTATTTTGTTATCTGGACACATGAAGGACATGCTTAGGGCAAGCATGTTCGCTACCTAGACACACTATAAGGCAGGTTAGGGGTGGTCTCTCTCTCTCTCCCTCGGAAGCTATTCTCTCTCACACAGTCATCTGCATCCACAACCTTCTTTTCTCTTTTTCTTTTTCTTTTTTGAATGTTTGGTAGGAATAGCATCTTCTCCCTTTTTTGTCTTCAGATATCATTACCATATTTTTATCCAGTTGGATGATTTTGGCTTGTTATTTTGATGGATGATCTATTATTTATTTAGATTTAGTGATTATCTTCCTCAACCAACTTGTGTGTATGATGCCAAAGGTTAGGTATGTACCCAATTTACCCCTCCTAGATCCCATTAATGGTGACTAAACTGGGTATAGTTGTTTATTTTTTTTACTGTTAGGTTACTGCTAGTTTCATTAGTTTTGATTGTTTGCGGATACGGTATTTATATCCATAGAAAGTTGAAATATGTTTAACATAGTTATTTTCCATATCCAGGCCATGTACATATTCTGATTTTTTGAAAATCATGTGTCCGTATCTGCATTTGTGCTTCGTGGGTTGTTGGTTGTTTAATTACTGGTAGCAGAGAGCGAGATTGGTTTTTGACTTTGCTTTGTGACTGCTATTTCATCTATAAGACATGCTGTGAGAAATGTGTTTTCTAGGTTTATATAGATGTTTCTTTGAATTTTGCTTTTCTAGGTTTATATAGGTTTATATAGATGTTTCTTTGAATTTTGCTTTTCAAGCATGTGAACAGATATTTCATTATGCAAGAGGGTTGGGAAATGTTCGATACTTGCGTTATCTCATTTTTCCAGGTAATCGTATGGCCACATCTATTCTTCTAATTATATAACCAGAGCTTACCAATATGATTTTTTTTCATTATTTGTCTTTGAAATTAATTGCTCCTTTTTTTTGATAGGCCGCACCATGAATTTAAGGCCAATAAGGTTAGTGATATGTTCTATCATCTCTTAATGTCTAGCATTGAATTCACTATTTCAGATCCTAATTAGGATGGTTGCAGGGGTAACCTTGGGATTGTTGGCTGAAACCAATACTTGCAATGACTAGGTTAATGATAGCGCTTAGTACTTACTTGCCTTTAAACCAACTTGGTACTTAATGTGTATGCATTGTATGAAGAGTATAAAAGAAAGCTAACCAAACTCAAGTGCATTAAACAACTAGACATTTAGATTGAACTCTTCCGTGAAGCTTGCTGGGGGTTGGATCATCAAAACCATCCCAAGCCCATCTAAACGGGGCTGGGCAACCTTATTGTTATGCTCAATGGGTTATCTGCTACTGCTACTTTTAATTCTGTTGCACAATGAAGATGCTAATCCATTGAGTTCATTTGAAAATGATATAAGAAACAGTTTTAATGAATACTAAGAAGTGCCATGTGAATGGAGCTGTCTTTCTTTCACTTCTTCTGATTCTTTGCATTTGTTCCTAAACTTTGGCTGGTGTGCAGGGAAGCTATGGAAAGTCTTCATCCGGAGGCTACCATGCAAATACAAAACAGGCTGTTTTCTTCTGACAATGGTGTGATATTCATATGACTCTCTCTTTCTTTTTCGAGATGTTTGTATGTGTGCGCCTGACATAGATGTTTGCAGAGATGTTTGTATGTGTGCACCTAGCCAAGCAAGATATGAATGCATGTCTATGTGTTAATTTATTTATGAAGTACTTCTCGTATTGGGCCATTTTGTCTTTTCCTTGGAAAATTTGCGTTACTTTGGCTTTCTCCTACATGATAATTGATAATTTTAATTTTCCATTTGTACACACCAGCTAATCGTTACTTGTTCCAGATGTGTTATATGGTGATTTGCCTCTTTCATGAGTGAGTTGAGCCTGGGGAGTCTAAGAAGCACTTGCAAGTTATATGTAGTCTTGAAATACGTAAAATACATTTAAGACAACACAAAAGATAATAGTGTTTATATATACGCGTGCAAGATATGTACAAAAAATTGTACAAAAAATTTAAAATGTTTGTATATATGTATTGGATTTGAATTGCAGTTGAATGTCTTAAATTGGCTAAAAATAATGAATTCTGTGTATGTTTTTTACTGAAAAGTTGTAGAGGGTCAGAAACTTTCTCTTCAGCATTCCTTTTTAACAAGCATTGGTGACCCTTACAGTTGTGCAGCATATTGAAAAATTACC
>BRYE01000029.1:17162816-17167816 GCA_030159115.1 Actinidia arguta var. hypoleuca | reverse complement strand
TATGTGATTGATTGTTTCAATGGAGTAAAAGCCATTTAAACTAATGTACTCTTCTTCGATAAATCAAATCAAATCAAATCAAATCAATCAGATATAAGGGTAATGCCTGCCTATCTTAGAATTATTTCCATCGTTATAAGTCATAAAGAGCTTCATTATATTACTTGTGAGAACAAGCTAAATTAAAATTGACGAGTTGAGCCTACGTGAACTCACCTCCACTTTTTTTGTACAGCACACTGACAAGATTATTCAATCATAGACTATTGAATTTCGATCAACAAATCCCATAAAAGGAATGAAACGAATTATCAATGTAATTTCCCGAGGCGAGACCTACAACTTGTCCACCTCACTATGTAAAGCATAAACCATAAATTTTCAATTTTTTAAAAAACTAATAAAATATTGGTTCTTAATTGTGAGCTCGATTGCATTTCATTACGGGTGTAAAAAAATCCATGGCCAGTGATCCGTCCAAAACCTCGCCCGAAGCCTGAACCAGCCCACTCGAATATTATGAGTTGGACTTGGGCCTAGGTGCCTGATCCAAACTCGCTCGCCAGAAAGAAAAGAAAACAACAACATCCATCGTTAAAATAGCCAAAAAAAAAGGCCGATTTAAGCCTATGTGTCCGCCCTTTGGCTTTGGGCTAGACCTAGGAGTGGGGATTTCCATGTTTGGCCCTGCCCGATGTATGGCGGGAGACCAAGGCTGAACTCAATTCATTTTGGGGTGGGGCGGGGCAAAATTACACAATACACCCCTACATTTCATGCCTCCACCAGCACACAGCCATCTTGCACCACGCTAAAGCATTCAATATAATAAATTCCCTTTTCCAAACTTTCACAAATTGAAGCAGAACTCATCAATACAAGCAATTAACGGTATAGGATGCTTTCAACTACCACTCAGCTAAAAAGTAAAGATAAAGCAAAGACATGTCTCTGTAAAACATAACCGGCCCTGAAAAAGCTTAAGCTGGATGGGCGGCGATTCACACTTTATGATCAGCATGGAATTTATGTCCAGAATCTGAATGTGTAACCACCAAGCAAAGGCCTTTAAAGAAACAACCTGTTTTATTCACACCTCTACGAACAAAACAAATCTGTTCACTTACCTCCATCAATCTCATTTTTTTATAGACATAAAGAACAAATTTAGGATTTTAACTTTGCAGAAGCAAAAACATTTGTGGCATCTAAAATTTAACGAGTAATTCTTTTTAGATAACTCGGTTTCCAGTTTAAGAATTAACTGATTCAAATGATTAATTCCACCATCCACTAGCGAAGGACCCGATTGGAAGGTAAGTCACAGGTTTAAACTACCAGGTCAATCCAATATATCCAATATATATATATATATATGTATTGTTATGAATTTTAGTGTGAGTTGGATTCATTTAAATTTAATTGGGTCAATTTTAAAGTAGTTGAGCCTAAGGGTATCTTACATTGGGCTTGATGGAATTTATAGTTGTGCTTGGAAGCATTTTGAATTGAATTTTTTTTATGACTTAAAAGGAGATGTGTGAGAAAGTGGGCCAAATAGATTGGACCCAATATTATTTTTTGGTTTGGATTTATTGCTTGGGTCAAATAAAGCCCAAAGGCCCAAGGAGGACATTTGTGTCATTTCTATCTTTTGACCTAACACAAATAATCTCAATATTTGTGTTTAGGATTTTAATTTCTTCTCTTTTTCTTTCTCTCTCTCTCTAGAGTTTGAGCCAAAAGAGGGTTTTAAATTGAAGCTTAGATCTAGATAAGTGAGGTGTGATTTGAGTAGTGGTTCCTTGAGAGAAAATCATCTACCCGACGGGAGTTTCGTTTTGAGCCAAGAAGAATTTGGATTTGAGCAATTCAAAATTTCGGGCATCACCATTGTTGTAAAACTTTTTATTGCTTGGATTTAAGGTAAATGAGGTTTTCCTTATGGGGTTTAATGTTAGGTTTGTGTTAATGGCTTAAATGTAGCCATTGAGGCATTATGTTGAGTATTAAACTTAAAATGAAAAACTTGATTTATAATAAAGATTGTAAATGGGGTTTTTCTTATGGGGTTTAATGTTGGGTTTGTATTAATGGCTTAAATGTAGCCATTGAGGCATTATGTTGAGTATTGAACTTAAAATGAAAAACTTGATTTATAATGAAGATTGTAAATAGGGTTTACTTGTGGGGTTTAACGTTGGGTTAGTGATAATGGCTTAAATATAGCCATTGAGGCATTATGCTGAGTATTGAACTTGAAATGGAAAACTTGATTTATAATGAAGATTGTAAATGGGGTTTTCCTTGTGGGGTTTAATGTTGGGTTTGTGTTAATGGCTTAAATGTAGCCATTGAGGCAGTATGTTGAGTATTGAACTTAAAATAGAAAACTTGGTTTATAATGAAGATTGTAAATGGGGTTTACTTGTTGGAGTTTTTCATTGGGTTTGTTGTTAACGGCTTATATAAAGTTTATTGAGACAATAATTTCGGTGTTGAACCCTAAATGAAAGATTGAATTTATATGAAAAAGTTTGAAAGTTCGGAGACCAGGTGTCGACACCCATTTTTCAGGTGTCGACACCTGTGAACAGAGTAAAATTGATATTCTGGCTACAACGTCAGGTGTCCACACCTAAAAATCAAGTATTGACACTTTTGAACAGTAAACTTAACATTTTTGGCTACTGATCGCAGATGTCAATACCTAAAAAATTAGGTGTCGACACTTTTGAATAGTGAATTCGGCATTCTAACTACTGACTCCAGGTGACGACACCTAATTTCAGGTGTCGACACCTATGAACAGTGTAAAAAAAATTAGATAACTTTTTTAAAAAATAATTTTCCTTGAGCATGAAGATATCTTGTATGTTAAGTTGTTGCATTAAATTTTTAATAAATGTAACAATTGTATATGTAAGATTTGGTATATGTGATTTTTTTTGTGTACTTATAATTTTGGGTTGAGCTTTATGTTAATGATTATGAGTATTGTTCATAACAAAAATATGAGAATAATTTCAATAATAGCTTATTATTGTTGACGATTTTAAATGCTTGTATAGTATATTATTGTATTTAAATTTTTATAAATGTAACACGGACGTATGATTGAATTTGTGAAAAATATAAAGCTCATGTGATCTTTGTGTATATGTGAATTTTAAAAATGATTCTGGGAATGACACACTAGAAAATGTCAGATTTGGTTCATTGATGCACTCAGAGTAAGATGGCTTAGATTAAGCCTACGATGAAAGACCAAAAAATCGCACTAGAAGTAGATAACGATCGTGTGGAGATGATGAGAATGTCAAGCCTTCGGTTAGAGCCTGAGAAATTGGCAGAGATGTGGGTATGTCCAGGCTTTCGGTTAGAGCCCGAGATATTGACAGGGATGTGGTTATGTCAAGGCCTTCGTTTAAAGCCCGAGAAATTGACATGGATGTGAGAAGGTTAAAGCCTGTGGTTATAGTCCAAGAAATTGGCCGGATGTTGTCTCATATGCTTAGGGTATAATAAGTTTGGTTAGGTATTAACCTATGTGTATCATTAAAAATTATTGAATTATTTGCTTTTGAGAAAAGCCGAGAAATTTAAAAATATTGGGAATTATTTTTTGAGAAAAGTCGAAGAATTGGTGAAATCATTGATTGGAGAAATCATGAATTGTGAAATTATGAATTGAAAATCAAAAGCATATTTTGATATGAATGAAAGCATATTTTATCGCATCAAATTTTCATTGTATAGTTATGTATAATGATTTTTGGCTTGAAACATCAAGTCCATTATTAAATCTTTTCAAGGTAACTCACATTTACTATAAAATGAATTTCAGGTACTGAATGTTGTCCTAAGTTGTGAGGCATTTGGATTGCCGTTACCTTCTTTTGGTATAGAAAATATATAAATATACTTTTTGAGAATTGTAATTATTCTTTTGGCCCGGTGTGGGCATTGTCCGTGGAATATCATTTTGTTTTGTATTTAATAGCTCATGGAGAGCATGGTCCCACGGGAGTGATTCATTTTACTGTACTCTGATGTAATTACAGTGTATTGTCATGTTATTTAGTTTAACTTTTTCGCATTTGAGTTATTTGCTTACGTGGCTGGATCTGAATTTGATCGGGACGTGACTACATGTCATTAATTACTATTCTCACTTTTGACTGGCTAAAATGGAAAGTGAAGGGGAATGAAAAAAATTAAAAGAATCCGGCTTCTCTAAATTCTAGAAATGGATTGCACCATTGCAATTTAAACATTTTAGACTTATTTTGATGATCCAAATATTTTACATTGTAGATTATGTCGTAAAAATCAGTACTATAAATTATTACATTGATCGGACACAATTCAGCATCGATACAGTATTGTGAGTGTAGCACACACAGGATTATACCTATATATCTTGATATAAATTGATATTGATCGACTATTGATATGTATTCAATCAACGTAATTTTTGACAGTATTAAAATTCTTAATAAAATTTACAATATAAATAATTAAAATAAAGTTAAAACGAAATCAAAAATACTTGGATTGGGCTTGTGCAATCTAAAACTGGAACAATCCTGGTTGAATTAAAATCCTCTACTAGCACCGCCAAATTAAGGCTGCTCCTTGATATCCTCAGAATTGGCTTTCCCTCACTTTTTCGGGTGAAAAGTAAACAGGAGTCATCAGCTTTGAGTCCGGTGTGGGCCACCGGTTATAACTTTCGTAGCTGTGGTCCTGTGGAGAAGTCATTTAGGGCTCACGGAGCAAATCTCAATGACGCTTTAACTTTAAAGTGGTTGATTTAAAAAATTAAATTAAATATTTTTTTTATCTAAATTATAATGAGTCATTTATTAAATAGCGTAGAACAGTATTCTAAGAACACTGAATCACCTCTCATGTCTAGACCCCAAAAATGAATTGAAAGAAATATTTTTTTTATCTAAATTATAATGTGTCATTTATTAAATAGCGTAGAACAATAT
>BRYE01000029.1:17142816-17145316 GCA_030159115.1 Actinidia arguta var. hypoleuca | reverse complement strand
CTGAAAATTTAAAAATTTTGTTCAAGTTTATAAAAAAAAATCAACTAAAGACAAAATATAACTAATTTATCAAGTAAAAATATTTTTATTTTATTTTCAGTTAATTTTTTTTCAAATTAAATAAAAAATTTATATTTTTGAATTTCTCTCATTAAGAGAAATCAAAAAAGTATAAAATTCTAATCAAACGATTCAAAAAAATGACTAAAAAAAAAAATTTTAAATAAAATTATACCAAACAAAGCAATCTTTTTCATGTAAAAGAATTAAATGATCTCATAGAAGTTTGCAACCCATATATGATGTTTTGGTATTACAACTTTCAATAACCACCATATCCATGTGAGGTTAATTTTTAGAGAAATGCTTGTATCAACCAAGAATTAAACTATAAAAAATGATTAAAAAAATAAATAAAATGTGTAGATTTAATTTTAGTGTAATATAGGACACACTCATTATAAATCTCAGACATGCACTTAGTTTCTTAATCACTTTATGTAGTTTAGTTCGTGATATGTAACATTTCACTAATTTTTAACATTTGGATCATACGTAGTTTGGGCGAACTAACCCAATATCTAACATATCTAAAATCACCAACCCTTTTTCTCTCTCCACCAATAATTTGGAACTAGAAAGTAATGCTATATATATACATACTATAAAACTTAATTTATTTTGAATCTCAAATCTATCTACCGCTATTTACGATTGAAATCTATTCGAGTGAATCCAACGGTTAAAATTTCACTTGAGATTATTTTTTTCTCTCTAAAACTACAATTTTATTCTTCTCAAAGGTGTGAGATCCATATAGATTATGATCCAATGAATAAAAAATTTTTAAAATTGGGCATATTTTTACCCATTAAATTATTTTTTAGTAGGACCCACAAAAAAAGTAAAACACATTCTTTTCCCTCATTTCTCATAAACTTACAACACTTTTTAAAATCATTGTATTTTCTAATTTATTCTCCATTTTGTAGTCATGTATATCTTCATATATACATGCAATGTATCTTTTATCTGACGTTTATATCTTGTATATTTTTTAAGTTGTAAAATTTTAACGAGTACGTTTAAGAAGTAGTCTTTTTTTTTTACGTAGTGCCATGAGCACGGGCAATTACTATATATATATAGTGGGGTTTTTTATTTTTTTATTTTTTATTAGCAAAGATCTATAATTTAAGACACAAAGTTTTTGAATTTTTTAAACTATCTCCAACTATCTAAAGTTGAAATCTATTTGAATTAATTTTATGGCTGAGATTTCACATTAGACTATTTTTTTTCCTCTAAAAAATATCACTTCTTTCTTCTCAAATGTGTGGAATCCACATAGGTTATGATTCAATGACCAAAAAATCTCTAAAATTTAACATATTTTTTACCTATTAGATCATTTTTTTAGTGGGACCTACAAAAAAAAAATAATCAAAACACACATTTTTTTTCTCTTCATTTCTCTCAAACTAGCAACACTTTTCAAAATTATTATATTTTTTAACGTTTTCTCTATTTTATAGCAATATATCTTTTCGTATATGCATGTAATATATCTTTTATTTGACGTTTATATCTTATCTATTTTTTAAATTATAAAATTATAATAAGTACGTTTAAGAGGTGTCTTATCTAATTTTTAAATTATAAAATTATAACAAGTACATCTAACGAACAGATAATTTTTTTTTTGACGCGTTTCCGTAATCACGAGCAATTACTAATTTCTATATAAGTCAGGATCTTATGTGGGTTCACCGAAGAATCAACCTTCACAAGTCAAAAAATGGAAATAGATATTGAAAAAGACACCAAAGTTTGGTAAAGATATAATTTCTCGTTGCTTATCTTCCTTTAACCATTGCCACACGGAACTGACGGAAGTGTGCGTTGGCTTGCAAGTTGTAGGCTTGTTGTAGCCCATTGAAAATACGTAAATTACACTTTGCACCCTCATATTACTATGATTTTTATTAAAATTTTACTTTGTACCCTTCACTTTCAATTCCGCTAGTCAATTCCTTATTTAGGTCAAGTACTAAACGTGACCCAATTAAAAATAGATAAATTAAGTATCAAACGTGACCTTTGTGTACATCTGTTGTACAATTAGGTGATGAAAATAAGTCGTGTGGTCTTCTAATAAGAGGTCGCGCTACCTGTAATTGAACGGCAGGTGGACATGAGGGCCACAAAGATATCTAGTAACATAACTAAAAGTTAAGAGAGTAAATTGAAACTTAAGTGAAAGTACAGGCCAAAGGGGTGCAAACTGAAATTCACAGACCCATTGAAGATCCACAAGTGGAAAGCTAAAGTCATTTGTTCTCACACATGCACTCATGCAATTGCTTACTTTTTTGGGTCGAAATGGATGCCATTCATTGGCGCATGAGAACGAGGAACAAGTGTTCCCATTGATATTATCTATATGTAGTTGCAATTGCATTGGGTAGTCCAATATATAGTAATTTTTTTTAATGATTTA
>BRYE01000029.1:17102816-17107816 GCA_030159115.1 Actinidia arguta var. hypoleuca | reverse complement strand
ACAACAATAACGGAAACAACGATGACAACTGAAATGACTCATACAAAAATTTCGCCCACCCGAGAGCCACCCAAGACTTAGTTCTGATATCATGTTAAGGAGGAACGAGAGGTTCAACCTAAAACCAATTGAAAATAGGTGGAGTACCTTTAGTTTATATATACTAAACTTGGGTGGCTCAATTAAGCAATGTGGGACTAACACTTTTATCAGTTCCTTTCAATGTTGACACCATGACCGTATTGAAGACTGGGCAAGGGTGTCTTTTATTTGCTATGGAGGTATTTCACAAGGGTAGTTTGAGATTAAGTTGCTACCTATTTTCCAGAAATTAGCCTTCTTCAATTAGAAATATCTTTTGAACTGATGGCGTCATGATTTCCTTGAACCATCTTAAATATTGTTTCAATATGTATTCTCTTTTTGTGTCTTGGGAAGAGTAACATATTTGAGTTACTATTCTCGGGCTATACTTATTCATTGTCTCATTAAGTTTCCAGTTGCTTATAGTTGTGTTATTTTTTTTTGGCTCACAAGTGGTTTGTTCTCAGCATCCCCAACAATTGATCACTTGTCCATATCAATTATTTGGAGACGACTTTATCCAAGGCACTACTAAGTTTTCTCTGAGTTGCGGTATGAATTAAATGATAGCTAGACTTCAGCATTACAATGCCTTTTTCTTTCAGCATTCCATCGCCTTTTTCTTTTTAATGTCAGTTTGCATGTTAATTTTTTGATTCACTGGACTTTTGTTGTGTCCCTTAATTTTTCAACATGAATAGAAAGTCTTCCCCATTTGTTTTGTGAGTCATTCTGCTGAATGAACACTAGTTCTCGTCCTAAACATATCTGACATTCACAATGTAATCTGAATGATGTGATGATATGCTGCCTTAGAAAATATAATGAGTCATACCTGCATCTCTATTTCTATAGATTTCTTTTCTTGCTCTAGTGGAGTAAAATATGAAGTATTTTATAGTATCCCTATCTTTTGTAGTGTTGGTAATCTTTTGTTCTAACTTTCAATTCTATTCGCTCTCTTTTTGAAATAACTTTGGCGATATAAATATATTATAGAAAACAAAACTAGAATATAAAGAAAACATCTTGTTTTGGCATTATATTTGCAATATATAATCTAATACTTTGGAATAAGTACAAGCATTTTTTCTTTTTTGCTTTCCTTGTATCCCTATTTGTGTCTTTTTAACTATCCAGATGTCAATGCTTATTACATTGTTACAATTTATGGGTTGATTATTTATATGTTTTTTTTTAGTTATTAAAAGAAAATTCCACGGTTCAATCTACCATTGATGTTAAGTTTGGCTCTAGCTTTGCAGTTGAAATAGGCTTTCCTTCCAATTACTATAGCTGTTTTTTGATTGACGATAATTTGTGATTATGGTATAGTTTCACAAGATTTGCCCGTAGGTATCAACCTATGGCAAGGGATAGACTTCGCCTCTCTAGCATATTTAAACTCTGGAAGTTGGTTAGAGAATGCATAAAATTAGGATCACAATCCTAATTTTATATGAGTAGCAAGAAACTCGGTATTAACTACTTTACTCCTTTTATTAGGATCACAATCCTTACTTTGAAATTAAACAAGGTACATTTTATAAAGATAAGAAATTAAGATTGATGACATGTGAACATATGATTGTGTTGACAAATTGTTTTTTCAGAATGGAGGCATAGCAACTAAAGTCATTATACACGCCAATCAGGCAAGTAGAAACAATCCTAATTTTATATGAGTAGCAAGAAACTCGGTATTAACTACTTTACTCCTTTTATTAGGATCACAATCCTTACTTTGAAATTGAACAAGGTACATTTTGTAAAGATGAGAAATTAAGGTTTGATGACATGTAAACATATGATTGTGTTGACAAATCGTTTTTTCAGAATGGAGGCGTAGCAACTAAAGTCATTATACATGCCAATCAGGCAAGTAGGAATCTACAATTTGAATCAATTTACTTTCAATCAGAAATGCCTTGCAAGATTTGGGAGCACAATGTATCCTTTTCGTAGAGTCCCAAACAAAGTTGAGAAAGTATCTCTTCGGTGATCTGTCAAAAGATCCGAGCACACATGATACTTTTAAGGTGGGTGGATGTGCTCCGATAAATTTGAAGGTGGATTTTATTTTATTTTAGGTTTGGTGACAAGGAATCAGTGTTTTTCTAAATATTGGTTTTCACAAGAACTTGACCCAATGCTTCTTCTATACTTTTCTCCTTATATTGATTTATTTGAAAATTAGTTAGAAATTTAGAATGCGATTAACATACCCATAGTAGTGCATCCCTTTACTAAAGGTATGCATTTTAACATTACCTTCTTGCCGTTTTACAAAATTGTAGTTTGGAACTAAGAAAAGATTCTTTTGTTGTGGTAAAGATTAAATTTATTGGTGGTTCTTCTCCCTGGTAAAAAATGTAATAATACTTTGTCTGAATGTTTTAGTCAAATAGAAGTCATATGCCTTGTTCTTGATTTGAGAATTGACTCAAACAAAAAATTCAGGTTTAAGTTTGGAAGGAGGGAAAAAAAGCAATGGAGTGAATTTAAAGAAAAGAAAATATGTATGAACTATGAAATTTGACAACTTTTGGAGGAAATTGAAATTTATTGGCATAATTCAATAAAAAAATTGATTTGAGTCCTTATTAGTTCT
Organism: Actinidia arguta var. hypoleuca; assembly: GCA_030159115.1. Classification (NCBI taxonomy): domain Eukaryota; kingdom Viridiplantae; phylum Streptophyta; class Magnoliopsida; order Ericales; family Actinidiaceae; genus Actinidia; species Actinidia arguta. Next base: position 17,105,121 of record BRYE01000029.1, on the reverse strand, counting down.
GAACTACAGCGTATGTACCTAGATAAAGCATAAAATTAAGTTTAATTGTGGTCCTTCTGTTGTGTGTACCACAAGCTTTTGCTTGCATGGTAGAGGCTGTTAAAGAAAAGATTTGGTGCAAGTGCAACTAACATATAAGTTGGCAATACAAGTACTTATTACCAAGTATTTATGTAATCTCCCAGCTATTTATTCCAAGTCTACAGAATTAGTGGCTGCCAAAAATTTTGTATTATCAAGTTTTGATTGCACAACTGCATTTTGGATGAGAACTGACTGAAGCAGCAGTAGATCCTTATTATCAGGTACTGCCATTTTGATGGAGTTTTAAATTGTCAAATACACATGGTATAGTCACTTGCTGTTTTGGAAAGTTGGGGAATTTGACTGACTTCTTATTTTGATTTTCTGGATGATAGTTGTTTACCATTATTGTTTGCTTAATTCTCATGCATTAGTTCTTTGATGAAGTTTACTCTAATTGTTCCCACCTGTAGCTTGATGAATGTCATAAGAAATTTTGTTTGTAACTTCAATGAGGAATGCCGATGGTGTGTTGTCATTATTGCAAATTGTGAGTCTTTTTTTTTTTTTTTTGTTAAGCTTGTGCATGGATGCATGCTGAATTATTTTCTGGCCGACTTATATATTGTTCTTTCTATAGTGATAGTATGCTGGATGTTGTTCTTAACCGCAGCACAAACCTTAGGTTTATTACCAACCTCAACCCATCTTCATCTCAACTGCAAGTTTAGGCACATGTCCTGCCCAGCCCTGAACACAACTCCAACCACAAATTTTGCATGAAGTCAGAGACGTCAGCATGCTCATGCTCCAAGGCCTTCACGGGTGTTTTGGCATTAACTAGTTGAGTACTATTTCAATCTGTTCCTTCTTTTCCTCCTCTGTTTACGTTAATGTTTGTTCATAGTTTTTGTTTCTTTCTAGGTATTCATCTTGTTGTGCATTCACTTGCCATGCGTCTTAACTAGTATACTTTAGGTTACTGATACCTTTATTTATGTGCTACTTTACAGCATGTTTTTGGTCAGTGTTATGGATTATTTTCTTTGCTAAATTGTGAAAATTGGGCTGTTTTAACAAAAAAAATTCCGATAAGAAACCTCCCCAAGGCAAACCGCAGGCATGGATTATGCCCGTTATGAGTTAATCGTTGATACCTACTGTCACTAGCAAACTACAGGTAAACTGCAAGGTATGGCTATTTTAACATTTTTTTTTCCGATAAGGAACTTCCCCAAGGCAAACTGCGGAGATGGGTTATGCCCTTTCTAAGTTAATCCTTGATACCTACAATCACCAGCAAACCACAGGTATTGGTTATGTTCTGGAGTTACTATCAAAGTCATTTTAACATTGTTGTACTGTGATTGTCTCTACCCTTTGATGCTGTCTATTACTGATTGAGTGTTTTTTTTTGAGCAGGTGACTTCGCACGTCTATTGTTGCTTGGCACCTTGTTATGACAATCTCATTTCTGAAGATGGCTGATGACTTCTCACTTGTGCTGGTACATTACATTTCATTTTTGTGCTACGAAGTGTCCTTTTATTATTATGCTTTATGATCCAAAAAATGAAGCAAAAAATGAAGCAAAAACACCTGAGTGGGCAGAGAGGAGAGTAAGTGTAGAGATGAAGCAGAAAATGGGTTACCTTTGGATAAAGAGGGTGTAGAGAGAGAGAGAGAGAGAGAGTAAAAATTACAATTTTAAACTAGGTCTAAAGGGAACATAGGTATAGAAAGAAATGAAAGCTCTAAGGAAGGGTCCTGATGCTTTGATGTGAAATAATATAGCATTCGTGATGTGAAGTGTGGTATATTGAGAGGATAAGAAACATATTGGGAAAATCTAGTTAAAATGTATATGTGGGTACAAGTAATTGATGCATATGGATGAAGTTAGCAGTGTTACAAAGTGATTGAAGGGATTTTGTTTGAGAAGGTATGGCCATGTGCGACGCTAATTAACTAATGCACTGGTAAGGAAGAGGTTTGCCACATAGGACCCCGATTGTTCGTAACAAGGGCTTGGTGAGTGGAGATGACATTGAGTTTGGAGGACATGTCAATTAGCTAGATGTCCCTTGAAACTTTTGAGATTTTCCACATTCCACTACAAAAGAACTTGATATAGTTATCTCATATTAAATTTACATTGCCAATGAGCATTCCATCGAGGAATGTGTTTTTTTCACTTTACCACAAAGCTTCCTTTCATTCCCACCCTTCGTCCCAAAGTTTAAATTGCTGACAAAATGTGAATCTCATACTTATTTTTATG
>BRYE01000029.1:17095316-17097816 GCA_030159115.1 Actinidia arguta var. hypoleuca | reverse complement strand
CTAAATCTACAAATAGGCGGTTAGGGCCATTTGTAGCAAGTTTTTTATAAATTGAGAGTTGTAATTGAGAGCTAGTGCTTTTCTACCTAAAACTCTTGGGGATTTTCTGTCTTAATACATCCCTTCTTACATGACATCATTTTGGTAGTGGTAGTAGAGCTCTAGGTTTTCTGACCATTTGCCTTCAAACTCAGTCAAACACGGTCAACTTGCTCAAACAGAGTCAGATGTACTGTAGTGTATCACTATAACGAGTCACAGTAGCGAGTCTAACCAGATCTGGACATTGAGTTACCAGTCGAGGTAAAATCGAGCAACAAATAACTTAGAAAATTGCTTATGCTTTCTGCATAGGATATCAACTGGCCTAAGATCTGACACTCATCATTGATATTTAGGTTTGTCTCGTATATGAGTTTGTTATTAGATAGAAACCAAATATGGAATAATCATGTTTATTGTGCTTTTTACTATGATCAGGTGGGTATAAGCAATGTGGTAGCAATGTGGTTCAATTAAACTAGTTGCTATAAAAAGTTTGCACAAGTAATTTCATTACCATTTCCCTGGTTAAGTCTAAGATTCATACATATCCGTAGATAAATAAAATAATATTTGCCAACATAGTTGATTTTCTATTACTGGTGATGGATTCAAGTGGGAGATTTGGCCAAAAGAAAAAAGTTGCATGCTAGTAAATTTGTATGTGTTTAAGTTTTATAATTTTGAGGTAAAAGTTACGAATTATTATGGCTAGTTACGAAAGTGTGTAGTGTTAGTTATAAATTATTGTGGCTAGTTACGAAATATACGTTGTGGCTATTTATAAAAGTATGGTATTAATTATGAATTATTGGAGATAGTTATAAATTGTTGCGATTAGTTACGGAAGTGTATGGTGTTACGAATTTTTTGTGGCTAGCTACAATAAAAATACATAATTTATATATATGGTACATATAAACTGATGATTATATACCATAGGCTTCTCCAAAATAATAATACACTTCAAATTTCTTAGCTAAATTTCTTAATTAATTATATATCGTTTCAAACTTTCCAAATTAGAATTCTAATACCGTTTCCGTCGTTATTTATGTCCTTAAGAAAGAAGTTTGTACTAAGCTTAATTTTCTTTCCTTATCTATACCTAACCTCTGAACGGGGAAATTATCAAGACTCTTAGAACAAATCTTAATAGTGTTATAATTTTAGAGTGATTGGTTTAAATAGTGGAGTTTATTGTTGTTTTTTGAATTATGATCAATATTTGTATATGTGTCATTTAACGTTAAAGGGTGTAAAACAATGCTCTAAGGGTGCCAAATAATCTCTTAAACGTGGCATAAGTAGTAAGCTTAGACCTCGGCTTAATTCCCACACAAAGCATGTCCCCGTGAATCTGGACATCCAAATTTGAGGGAGTAAATAAAAAGTGAAAGTTAAATGGGAAAAAAATCAAATTCCCTAAAGCTTCATCTAAATATGTTAAACACTTATTCTTTAAAAAATATCAATTAAACTCTTGACATTTTAAAATATTCATCAACTTATTCCCGATGTCAATGTTTTGAAGGAATTTGCAACAGGAGTGACTTCTATCATAAATTTGATAGGAGTTAACATCAAGGGGTTGAATTGATGAATATATTAAAATGTTAGGGGTTAATTGATGTTTTTTAAAGAATATGTATATACAAGATATTTAGAAGAAAGTTTAGGGGATTTTGATTTTTTTTCCCAAAGTTAAAAGTCCCATGAACCTTGTCTATTACTATATATGTGATTACAAAGCAAATTTAATGATTCTTAACTTCTTGGTTTGACAAAAAATTTAAGGGGGCTCATAATACAGGGATCTGTTTTTCTTTTACTGCTGCACAAATAAAATTTGTTTTTTGGTATACAAATATTAAAAAAATTAGGCAAAGATCCATGACTTCGATAGCTTGAGACGGTTCGTCTATCAAGTTTTTCTCGAAGCACCGAAGTCCATGGATCCATAAGTTATTTTCTTAAGATATCAATTAATCTATTAGTTATAATTTTGAAGATATCGATTAGTTATAATTGTCAATAATTATTTTAATTTATGGGTATGTGTAATCTTAAAGCGAAGAGATTAATGAACATTTAATAACATGGAGTTCGAAATATAATTTTAAGATAAGGGCGAAAATGTACTTATAATTTTTTAGTGGTATGAATTATAATTTTTGAAAAATAAGAATTTAATTCAGGTTGAATTAAGTTTTTCTATTTTCATAGAAATTCCAATCCTTTTTGACTGTCCCTGTTGTAACATATATATATATATATATATATGCATTCACAACTCTTTAAGGTAACGCACTCAGATATTCTAAATATATATATAATATACATACACACACATATATGATTTCATATAGAGAGAACGAAATAGATCACGTATCAGAGAACACCCTCCGTTCGTGATTAGAACGTATAGAATGAATACTGTAAAAGATCGCGAGGTCAA
>BRYE01000029.1:17052816-17057816 GCA_030159115.1 Actinidia arguta var. hypoleuca | reverse complement strand
GAAAACCAATCTCACTGCTCCCTAGAGGAGGGGTGTGTGATCAAAGACAAGGCAAATTCACATATAGACTGGCCAAACTCAAGGATTGATAGCACAAGAGGTCAAAATAGGTGAAACAAATTTGTAGGGCTTTGATATTTTTGTTGGAACAACTTTCAGAATATGTTTATGCATATATATGTTGTTGGTTATTTTAAAAGTTACATATTTTTTTATGTGAATCAACAGAGAGTTTGGCTTTAAATTATGAAGGATGACCATTGGGTTTAAACTAAGAGATGTGACTATTATTGCTTAAACAAAACGACATGACTGTTGGATTTGAATTTTTGAAGTAATGCTCATGAATCTATGCCTATAGAAAGGCAAGGGATTGGTTTGGGTTAAGAGTGGTTCACTGCCAAGACCAAGCGTAGTCTCTCTAAATTTCACATTCATTACCAAGTCTCTTCTTTAAAGACTTGAAAAATAGCAAGGTAATCGGATATGTCTTTGTTTGAGTATAATGCATTCGGACAATAGTCGTAATAACTGAGATTCATTGCATTATGGAAGTGATTCACAGTTAATCTGTTGCACACCAGATTCTATGAACTGATGGAAGTAAATAGTATCTTTCAAAAAAATGACATTATAACGCGTCTTAAAGCAACCTTACATTCTTCTCCATCTTCTTTTCCTTCCATCATTTATTTAGAATTTGCAAAAACAAAATTTTACCTCTTCTCCCATTGGGTTTTTGTAAATTATGTTCAAATTTACATAAGCGTGTGAATTTCACATAACCAAGTGAATTTGAACTATTTATTTTAAATTTTGAAATCTTTCCTTTGTGTAAATTTTACTAAATATTAAAGGATGAGCAATCCATTTCACTTACATTTTTTGTGAATGTCTGTTTCGTGAACTGCTTAGTTTGTCTATTTCTACTTAATTGGGTCACAAATGTACATGTACGAGGAATCAATTTCCTATATAAAATTGAGGAAGATCTGAATACCTTTTTTGAGTAAATGTCATTGACCTCCCACGAAGTATTTTATAAATACAATTATCTTCTATGTAATTTTAAAAATAGCATTAATCTCTCTTACTTTTAAAATTAATATCAGGATTCTCCTTTGAAGCTAATTTTTGTGCAAAATAATAAGATTTTTCTTTGAATTTGGGCTTTAAAAAAATCTCAATACAGCAATTAAAATAAATAAATATTCTCTTTTTAAAAAAATGATAAAATAGTTTATTTTTTAAATATGTTTAGATTATGAGTACTTAAAAAGTAAAATATTTAGATCAATTTTTTTTAACAAAGTTTAATTTTTTTAAATACATTTTTATAAAGAGTACTTAAAAAGTAAATTATTTAGATCAATTTTTTTTAAAAAAAATAAATATAGATTAGTTTGCAAATTAATGGTGTTTTGAAAAAATATTTATTTATTTTCATAAGTGTATTGAGAATTTTTTTTTAAAATTCCTAAATCAAAGGGCAATCTTGTTATTTTTTTATAAAAAATAATTTCAAAAGAAATCTTGACATTGTTTAAAAAACAAGAGAGGTCAATGCTATTTGTGAAACTACAGGCAAAGTAATTTGTCAAAAACCTCCAGAGAGTCAGTGAAATTTATCCTTTTTTTTCTTTTTTCTTTTCGAGGACAGCTGTTAAAGATGCTTACATGTATTTGATTTATTAAAAAGCTAGTTTGAGTTACACTTTTTTACATTAAAAAATTAAGCTTGGATACTTATTTAGGACCGTTAAACGAACCTAGCTATCTATGTTTGGTTTGTTAAAGAGTTTGTTTGAGTTAGGTTCAAACACATTTTAATGCTTATAAAGTTTTTAAACTAACTCATTTTTTTATAACTCAGTATGCAGCCCAAGGATCAATTAATCTGAAAGATCAATTTTACCGTTTACTTGCGGAAGCCGATTAAAATCGAGACAAAAAGTCCCGTTATTAAACTAACATTGAATAGGCCTTAATATCATATTCTATAAAAAATAAGGTACTTTAGGTCGACTCATGGTCTAATTGATAAAAACTCGTTTGATTAACAAATAAACAAACCAAACTCAAAAATATTTTTTTACTCAAATTTACTCCCCGAGCCCGATATAGTTTGGGCCGGATTAAAATGGATAGAATAAAAATAGTGTCCTACGCTCTGGGCTAGACTGTCTAAAAGAATCCAATGGGCTTTTTCATTTGCTCGGGGCTGGATAAGGATTTTTTCTTGGGTTTAGTACAAGGGTGGGGCCCATCTTTAGTCAAAATTAGGGGACCTATGCTTAGTGCCCTAGGCCTGGGAAAAGAACCCATGACCCGTAACCCGCCCGGTGCCCTCTCAAAGCCCAATTAAACCCGCCCCCGAGACCAAAGGTGGTGGCTCGAGCAAGTCCAATTTTTATGGGTTGGACTTGAGCCTATGCTCCAGCAGACCAAGTTCAATCACAAAAACTCAAATGAAAAATTATTTCCTCCGCCCAGCTAGCACTTTGGTGGAGTGGAAAGATTTTTTTTACTTTTTTGTTGAACCAGCATGTAAGGGGGATCCTATGATCACACCCAAGGAAAGAAGTCCTAGTGGTCGAAGAATGGCAATGGGACATGTTGAGACTGATTTGGCCTAAACCATACCTATCCTATTTGTCGAAATCCTCCCCATAAGATTGGCATAGGGAAACTAGCGCCCAAAGGTGCCTACACGGGCCGATCCACGTTTGGCGTAAGATCCAAATAGTAAAGTCAATGAAGTATGTGTCAGTGCGCAGCTAGTCTGCAAGAGGCTTATGGAGGGGGCTTCGCCTCCACATAGCTTGTTTCCAATCCCAGTATCCATGATGCGGTCCGGCAACCCCACTCCAAACCGATGTCGAGGTGATGGTTCAAATTTCATCCCGTTTACAACACCACACGCTTATCCCGTCCCCATCTCTCCCCACCTAACCTAAGATTCTTTTGTCGCTTTTTTAATGACTTTGGAAGCACCGTTATACAATGAAACACATAAAATTATATAACTATAGTATTTACCTCAACTTGTATATAGAAAAAAAAAAAGACATGCATATAACCAATTATAGAACACAAAAGCAATTTCTTTGAACACTTTCAAAAACAAATTAAATGTCCCAAACTTTAAGTAAAAAGCTACTTCCAAATCATCACATCAAAATAGAAACTATCAGATTATGCAAGTTATGGGAGCGGCAAGAGCCTTTGAGGAAGGCAAGAACGCAATAATGTATATAGGGGAGGAAACCTCAAACTTAAATATACCAAATAGGGTATTTTTATAATTTTATCTTTAATCGGGGAGGGTTCAGAGCCTAAGAACTTAAATTATAACCCGCCAAAAATATGTCCCATAACTCACCCCAAACACGGTTTTTGCCGCCCATCTCCCCTATTAGGGACAGGGTGGAGGCGGGTTATAGAGATACCCAGCCCCACTGCCATTCCTATCCCCGCCTGCCCTTTTTTTCTCAGAAAAAACAAAACCTCAAGGGTGGGAGCAATTTTGTTCTTGAGAAATCTCAAGCGCAATTGGTGCAAAAAAAAAAAATGGAAAAGTACGCTGAGAGAGAAATTTTTAGCTCAACACCATATGAATACATTCTAAAAGTGGGCATCAAAATGACTATGCATAGGAGAAAAAGTGCAATTGTGTTCATTCAAAATTCGAGATAATCTACGCATCTGATTGGTTCATTGATTTAAATGAATTTCACCCTAAAATAACTAATTACACATAGAAGTAATATTCGCTCCCCTTTAAATAAATTAAAATAATTGCACGGTAAAAAAATGGCAAAACAACCTAAGTGGGAACCCAAAAAGGAAGATAAGAATGAGATGAGCAATGGACCCCCCTCCAAGGGCAACAAGACAAATGGAATTTGAAGTCTGAAAGAAAATAAAAAGGTCACTATTTCTCACTTACCACCACACACATAAATTCAAAATTAAAAGAGAAAAAGATGGTACCCTTTACAAAAAAGAGAGAGAACATTCAAAAAAGAGAAAATCTTTGAAAAGTACGTAAATCAACAGCATTTTCAGGCATATAGACTCTTTATAGCTAATATGCGTGTGTGCGCACAGAAATAGCTGATGATGATATTCTTGTAGGGAAGATGGTTTTTCTAAATTAAAAAAAAAAAGGGACAAAAACCTTGAAATTGCAAATTCAAACAAAAAATAGACCCTTTATGCAGATTGCAAATTCTGGACATCAGTCCTCCAATTTAGTCCCTTTATGATATCTTTGGATCTTGAATTTGTCAAGCGATTAAAATAGAAGAAAAACAAAATTATTGTACATATTCATTTCTACGGAACCCAAAATAAAGTTGAACTTGTTTGTGCTATTCTTTTTGAGAAATATTACAGTCCCGATTTAGACAAACCCAAAATTTTTTCTCGAATTTAAAGATAGACGGTACAGATCCACCTAATTATATAATCCCACGTACTTGAGTGTATCTAAATTATTCATTTTGAATTCGAATAATTTTTCTTAATCCGAAGTCGAGAACTGTAGCACGGCTAATTTTATCTTTTTTTAACTCTACTACCCAAAACGATAATACTAGTTTTTTTCACTGCATTTCTTCTCCTAAAGTTTCTCTTTCCTTTTACTTTCCCTGTGCATAAAACTACAACCTAAACACACATAATCTTACTCTATTTTTTTTTCCTTTACTTTTTCTTGTGTTACGTGTCATTTCTTCACATTGATTTCTCCATTTTTTTTTTCTAGTCTAGTGAACTTAAATTTTTATTCAATCAATTTACTTGACACTTGGTTTTTTTTTTTAAATTTTTATTCAATCAATTGACTTGACACTTGTTTTTTTTTTGTTCCCATTCAGCGTCTCTTTTTGAAGTCTGATCTCATTTCCTTTGATCTTTTTCACATTTCCTTCCAGGGTTGCCACGATGGTCTATGCCTGGAATTTGGAAGCCTATTCCCTTACAAGGTCTCCAATTCA
>BRYE01000029.1:17027816-17030316 GCA_030159115.1 Actinidia arguta var. hypoleuca | reverse complement strand
GTATGCTCCACCCCTAGAATTCTAACAGTTACAAAGCCCCATTACCAATTGTTTTGTTGAACCACGCTAATTGCCACAACAAACCTATAGACCGAAAACCCAACCACATACGATGCGATAAGTTGGGGATTTGACGATAACGGACACCACAATGTTGTTTGGGCACAATGGTGTTGGTCGTTAGTGAGGATGGTGCATATATGTTAATGTGTTTTTTGGTCGATGGATGTGACTTTGTTTCTAGGCATGTTGTTGTGGGGTTCGTTCTTGGGGGTCTCGTGAGGGATGATGGGTGTTAGAATATATTTTATATATAGTTAGAATATATTCTGAATATTTTTTTTATTAATATGCTACTTTATTTACTTTATTATTATTTTCTTATGCAAATTATTTCTTTTAAGTTTTCCTCTATATAAAGAGTACTTATATATATTCTTTATCAACTCAATATAATATACAGAAATTCTCTCCTTCTCTCTCTACAATTTCTTCTAACATGGGTGGCCTAAAACTTTGCTTCCGTCATCGTTGGCAGCAGCAGCTCTACCGTTGCCGAAAAATTTTCTTTTTTTTTTTCTTTTTTCTTTTTAATATTTTCCTCTTCTTATCAGGAACCACTCGGCGAAGACCAAAACGCCAACCACACACCACCACTCGGCGAGACCAAAACGCTGACCATCCACTACTCGACGAAGAACAACACATGCCCACTCATCTACGCATTCATGCGCTCACGCATCCATGCGTTACCTACGCGCCCTCCACACGCCCCATCAACGTACTCTTAGTCCTTGTATCCAAAATCAAGTTGGTTTTTCGTTTACCACCTTAAGAGGATGTTAGAATATATTTTATATATAGTTAGAATACATTCAAAATATATTCTGATACAGAATATATTATGAATATCTTCCTGATTAATATGCTACTTTATTTACTTTATTATTGTTTTCTTATGCAAATTATTCATTTTAAGTTTTCTTTTATATAAAGAGAACTTATATGTATTTTTTATCAATTCAATATAATATACAGAAATTCTCTCCCTCTCTCTCTACAATTTCTTCTAACAATAGGCTTGCGGCAAAGAGTGGCTAGGTTGCAAAGGTGGTGGGCTTAGGGTACAGCGGTGGTGGGGATGAGTGACATGGGGATGGTGGCAAGGGAAGGTCAAGTGAAGGAGATTGGCAAAAGGAGACATGGAGGAGTAAAAAGGAGCTGAAGAATAACATGTGACAGAGAGAGGAGATGTCAATTTGGATTTTTTATAGTGATTTTTGTTGATATCAGACATATTATGCGTATTAAACTAACTGTCAAAATAATGAGTAAACTTAAGTGTTGCAAATGTTTCTGAAGTATGAAAGCATAGTGTGATTTTAGAGAATAAATGGGATACCAATGTGATTTCAAAAGAATATAGGTAATTGCAAGTGTAATTTACCCTCATAGATCTATCAGAGTTCGGATCATCTGAAGTGCAAGTTACATAGCATATTTTCAGAGTGTACAAAATGATATCATTTTGTACATTTTAAAACTAAAATAATATTGTTTTAACTAATCATAAAATGACGTCGTTTCATAGTTACGACCAAAATAACATTATTTTGGTTCTTAAGTGTACAGAATTTCATCATTTTGTATATTTCAAAAATACTCTATCGTTTTGATTCTAAAATATACAAAATGACGTCATTTTATACACTCTAATAACACTCCATATAACTTGCACTTCAGAGTATCCTAATCCCTCTCGTCAAACAGCTTTGGTCTACTTCCTAGTTCACTTCCTTTTTTTTCAAATTTCCTTTCCATTTTTTCTTCAAAAAAAAATTATCTTATTATTTTCTTTTGGATAAATTTCATTAACCTCTCTTAAGATTTCTAACAAATACAGTCACATCTCCTATAGTTTTAAAAATAACATTGTCCCCCCTTACTTTTGAAACTAATGTCAAGATTTTTTCTATAACTATTTTTTTATGAAAAAATAACAAGATTGGACTTTGATTTAGGTTTTTAAATTTTTTTTTAATACATCAATTAAAATAATTAAATATTATCTCTTTTTTTTAAAAAGAAATGATAACAAAGTTGTTTTTTTAGTATGTTTAGATTAGAGCACTTAAAAAGTAAAATTTTAGGCTAATATTTTTATTAAAAAATTACTTATTGATTAAAATAAAAATAGGTAGTTTACAAATAAATGTTGTTTTGAACAAAAAATATTTCTTTATTTTAATGGATGTATTGAGAACAAAAATTAATTTTAAAGAAATCTTGACATTAATTTTAAAAGAAAGGATGGTCAATGGAATTTATCCTTTTCTTTTTTATGTGTCTTTCTTTAATATTGGGTGTTTCTGAAGGCTCTTTACATTCAGAAAAAATTCAGAAAAAAAACTGCAAAAAGAGGGGGAAAAAATCTTATTTTAAGGTCTAGATTCATATCCTTATCATGAAACTTAAATATATCTATGCCACAAGTGATTTT
>BRYE01000029.1:17020316-17025316 GCA_030159115.1 Actinidia arguta var. hypoleuca | reverse complement strand
CAGAACCGTATTGGACCAGACGGTTCAACCAGTTCAATCGAAAATCGGACACTTAATCGATTCAATAAATATATTTTATCAAAAATGCAAGCGAACCGCATCGAACTAAAAAAAACGGAAGATATTTTATCGAACCGTTGAACCGGGCGTGTTAAAAAATGGAGAGATTTTTTCACACATGCAAATTGACAATAATTTGCTTCAATTTATTTTGATTTTTAACTTATTTAGTATTTATAAAAAAAAATTATATTTTAGTATCACTTGCAAAATTGATTCATGCATGCTGTTAATTTTAAAGTATCAAACTGAACATATTGAATCATTAAAAATTTAATTTATAATTAAATATATTTTTATTATTTATTATTTTTATTATTTATTAATTATAAGACTGATTAAACATGTTGAATCATAATTGAACCAGTAAACCAGTGAATTGGTGCCTTACCGGTTCAATATCCAATCAATAACTATGCGTGGTGTATGAGAGCCTTTAATCTCACCCTCTGACACACACCCTCCCGGGCCCCACCTCTTGTCCCCTTGTTCAATTACCAAATTAAACCCCACCTCTGTCTCTCTCTCTCTCTCCCAGTCTCTGTCACTCTCTCTGTCTCTTTTTTTTCCCATTTTTTTATACTTTTTTTTTAGTTTTGTTTCTTTTTTATTATTATTATTTTTAATCAATATTTTTTTCAAAGTTTTTTTTATCAAATTTATTTCCTTTTTTTATCATTTTTATTTTATTTTTGAATAAATATTTTTTATTATATATTTGTAATCTTTTATTTATTTTTTAATTTTTAGATTTTGGGAGTCATTATTTATAAAAATTTTAAAAAAATATATACAAATATGGATCAAAATTTATATAAACTTTTTATTTTGATGCTTATTTTTATACTTTTTAAAATTTTTACAAATAAAAAATTAATAAAAGATTACAAATATATAATAAAAAAAATGTTATCCAAAAAAAATGATAAAAAAAGAAATAAACTTTATTTTCACCCCTGATGTGATAATTAATTTTTTTAGATAAATTTTTTTTATTAATCCAAAACTGATTTAAAAAAATTAAGAAAAAAAGAAAAAAAACGTAAAAATTAAACAAAAATTAAAAAAATACAGAAATAAAACTGATTTTTTTTTATGTATTTCAAAAAATTATATAAAAATTCGGAAGTTGAAAGTAAAAAAAAAAGTAAAAAAATTTGATCAATTTTTTTTAATAAATAATCAAGAGATGGTATTTTAAAAAATGGGTGAGAGAGAGAGAGAGAAGATGAATGGGTGAGATAAATTTGGATCAAAAAAATTAAAGCTAAAAATTTAAATTTAGTGTTTTAGTGTTTTAAATTCAGATTTATGTGAGTAAATCTAAATTTTTCACTTTAGTGTTTGAGAAATTTTAAGTGAACACATCTATATTTTTTGCTTTAGTGTTTTCAAAAAAAAATTATGTTAATTAGTTTTTCATTAAATTTTATAAATTGAGAAAAATTTAAAAAAATATATTAAAAATTTTGATCCTTTTTTTTATATAAAAAATAGAGCTGGGAGTAAAAAAAATTATAAAATTTTATCCAAAAAGATTATATAAAAATTTAGAAGATTAAATTAAAAAAAATTAAAAAAAATATTTTTTAATAAATAAAAGGGGAGATGATATTTAAAAAAAATAGGAAAAACTTCACCTACCCCCTGAGGTTTGGTGTATCGAGACTTAGACCCGGCACTTTCAAAAATAAGCAGGTAGACCCCCTGAGGTTTAGTGTATCGGCAATTAGACTCCCTGATGTTAATGACGTCAGCATTTTTCGTCAATTGACCACTTTGACCGAAGAAAATGTTGTAAATACCCTCGAAAATCTCTCTTTCTCTCTCTCTCTTTTTAATTTTTTTTTAGTTTTTTATTTTTTTAAAGTTTTGTTTCTTTTTTTAATTAGTTTTTTTAATAATTTTTTTTATCAAATAATTTTTTTATAATTTTTTTTTATTTTTTTCTAATTTAGCAAAAATTAAGTTAATTACAAAAAAAAATGATGTGGGTTAGGGTCAATATTTTTATTTTGGCAATTTTTTTTAATAAATGATCCCTGACTCAAATATTTTTTGGCATAAAAAATATTTTTTTTTGGCTTGTTAATTAATCGTAAATTTTTTAGATGGCCCATTGATATTTTAACTCATTTTAGTTAGGTTCATTTGGTCTACATGTTTAAGCTAAAATAAAATATCACTTTATATCCCAATAATTAACAAAATTAGTATTTTTATCTAACATATTAAACTAATGTCAAAATATATTTGAGTTAGGGACCATTTATTAAAAAAAATTATCAAAAAAAAATATTGACCCTAATCCACATTATTTTTTTATAGTAATTAACTTAATTTTTGCTAAATTAGGCAAAAATAATTTTTTTATAAAAATATTATTTTATATCAAAACAATATTAAAAAAAATTAATAAAAAAATAAAACTAAAAAAAAATACAAAACTGGAAAAAAAAATCCCAGAGAGAGATATAAATTTTCAAGGGTATTTATGACATTTCCTTTGGTCAAAGTGGTCAACTGACGAAACTAATGGCAGAGGGTCTAATTGTCGATACACCAAATCTCAAAGAGTCTACCTGCCTATTTTTAAAAAGTGCCGGGTCTGTGTGTTAATACACCAAATCTCAGGGGATGTAGGTGAAGTTTTTTCAAAAAAATATTAAAAGATGAATGGTAAATTAAAGTTTGGAGAGGGGTAAAATTGGCAAGTAAAAAGAAATTAATTCTCCCATCAGGAGTGAAAGTGTCAGGGGGTAGGAATAAAGTTTTGCGTGATATATACCCCACAAAGACAAGGATAAGGAGGTGTCTACAGTATTAGGAAAGTGGCTTCAGGTCCCCCCAAACCACCACTCTCCTTTTTCTCCTTCCTTGCGTGGCTTATCTATGGGCAGTGTACGGTGTCCCATATGAAGTTTCCTTGTCTCCTGTTCCACTTGGGAGCATCACATCAATCTCAATAAACTTGTGAATTAAAAATAATAATAATAATATAATTATAAATTTGTGAATAGTGCTTAGCTTCTTTTAGCCAGTAACTATTCCAATTATAAGTTTTGGCCATCTACTAGCTAGGCTGACGTGGGTAATTTTTTTTATCGGCTAAAATAGCCTTGAAGGCCATGTAGATGGCCTTATTTGGGTATAATTTATCATTGGTCGGTAGCTTGACCAAAGTTTTATTAAATTGAATGTTGAAAACTAAAAAATTATAGTAATGTGACGGTAACAGTATCGACGCTAATGTAATTGTGGTGGTGGTGGTGGTGGTGGTGGTGGTAACAAAACAAT
This sequence comes from Actinidia arguta var. hypoleuca, assembly GCA_030159115.1. Classification (NCBI taxonomy): domain Eukaryota; kingdom Viridiplantae; phylum Streptophyta; class Magnoliopsida; order Ericales; family Actinidiaceae; genus Actinidia; species Actinidia arguta. The sequence continues at coordinate 17,021,959 of BRYE01000029.1, read as the reverse complement.
GATAATTATTATGACGGTTGAGAGGATGACGTTAATGAGATATGAAGGTGGTGGGGTGGTAGAATGAGTAATAGAGTTGGAGGAATGATGGTGGTGGTGGTGGTGGTGAAGGGATGATAGTAGAGACGGATGATGGTTGTAATATTGGAGGGTGGGAGGTATGGTGGTGAAGCGGTGAGGAGCTAAAAGGTAATAATTTTAAAAGTAATAGGAGTTATGATAATTCAGAAACTACAATGAAAGCGATCGTATCTATCAAATACCTTAGGCAAATTTAATGGAATTTGAGGATCTAAAAGTATAAAAAAAATTGATCTAATTTGAAAATGAGTTACGTTTTGTCTTTAGCTAACGTTTTTTTGTATTTGATAAAAAATTTAAGTTTTTAGATTATAAATCAAAAAATAGCATTTTTTATTAAATATTAAAAAAATAATAATAAAAAAACAAAATTAATTGAGAAAAGTTATCCCAAACAAGGCATGTGGAATCAGCAATTCTTCTCGTCCCATCCTTGTTAATCCTCCCAAAATGAATTTATAAACTTGACAAGTCAATTGAATAATAGCGACGGCTCGTACACGTTAAATGATTGCATTGATACCATTCTTAGTGCTACTTTTCCAAGAACGTAGCAAACTTTTGTTGTGTTTGTATAGTAGCACTTATAAATTAATTTATTTAATTTAAAAAAAAAATTATAATACATATTACATGTTATTTATATTATTGTGTGATTGAGATTACGTCACGTTATTATTATTTATCTATTAAACTGATTATTTTGTAGGTCAATTATATTAAAATATAATTTAATCATAAATTCTCATTAAATTAATTTTTTATTAATAACATAACTATAAATTTTTAAAAAACGTTTATGATTATATCCATAAAAATTCATGAACTAACCATAAAAATTCATAAAATTTATCAAATATACCAATGAAATTCATAACAAAATATTTCATAACATTGGCCACAAAAATTCATAACAAAACTAATACAATTCAAAACAAAACCAATAAAATTAATAAAAGCGCTTGGATTTCACTTTAATTGGTAGGTTCCACTTTAATTAATATTTTTAAGTGAACAATAAGAATTTATAAATGAACCATAAAAAATAATAAAATTTACCAAATATACCAATAGAATTCATAACAAAGTATCTCAAAACAATGCTTACAAAAATTCATAACAAAATCAATACGATTCATAAAATTAAGTTTAACCTACTATTCAAGTTCTCATTATTAGTTATTAATTTATTTAAATATCTAGATTAAAAAATTGTTATTTAATGACTGTTAAATGAGTTTTGCAACAACTTAAGAAAAGTTGCACCTAAAACATACGTAAGCTTACTTTAATTTTTTTAACCTAATAATTTAAAATTTCATAATTTAACATTTGAACATATAAGTGATTCCAAACAAGGCCATTAAAAATAATTGGAGCAAATTATCAATAGCCAATCCTTTAATTATTCATTTAGTTGTAGAAATATTGAGCACAAAAACTTTTGGTTGTACTATATTTCTAAAATGCAAGATATTTGGAAATAGCCATTAATAAAACATGGGAATCCTTATGTTGCTAACAAACGTACAAAAACATAAAGTGCAAGTAGATTATAAAGT
>BRYE01000029.1:17010316-17012816 GCA_030159115.1 Actinidia arguta var. hypoleuca | reverse complement strand
GTGTAAAAAATAAGTATTATTGGACATTTATAAATACCAAAATAAATGCATTTTTAACAAAAAATAATGAATGATTTAAATTTACAAACATATTGGCATTTCGTTTTATAAAACAAAATATGTTTTGTTCTTGTATTTTACAATCGTCCAATAAAATTAATTGTTGCGTGAATGATAATTATGTGGGTTTACGAGATTAACGATTCGGATCATCCGTTTGGACTCGGGTGTGGAGCCCACGAGATAAGTATGAACGGATTTGGTAGATAATGTTGTGGGGTTAACCAAGACAGTGGAGTGAACCCAAATATTTGGGGAAAGCCACGCCACGCCACGCCACGCCAAGCCAAGCCACAGCCACAGGGGGGAACATTTGGCCTATTGTAGTCCCCCACACAGAGAGATATTTCTGGGAGTGGGATCCTAACGAAATTTCCTCATTGGCCTTGGCATGAGGGTACGGTGCCCAATGACCATGGATGGATACGTCCCTGTCCTTTTGTTGCAAAATTATTCAATGTCTGGTCCCAGGACCAATTTCTCTGTCCACGAGAATACCAGTTTTTCGAGAAAATTACAAAAATAACACTATGATTTGTTCTTGTAGCAAATTAAACACTAAATTATTAATTTGAACTAATTAAATCGCGAACTTTTTAACCTGTTGCAATTCGGATCCTCTATCAACCTTCAGTTAGATAACTAGACAGTAATAATTGGGACCGATTGGAGAAATTACCAATGGACAAAAAATAAAGTATTACTACACTTAGTGAGATTTTAGAACTTTTAAATTCTTAATTTCTACTTGAAATTCAGCATTTGATTACCGCATTTTATTAATTTTTCTCTATATTTTACTTTGAAAAGTGTCTTAATTACGAGAATTAGGGTTTCAAAAAGGTCTCAATTTGTGCATTTTTATAATTATTTTTTTGAAAACTAATTATTGCCAGCGAGCTATATATATGTAAACTGATGGAGATTTTGAATTGTGACGGGTTAAAACATTCCGAGTTTAATTTATTCAAATTAAAAATCAAAGGGTTTAATTTGTTCCAAGTTAAATCTTGGGATTATTTTTGTAGTTTCTCCTTGTTCTTTTTTGGTGAATAGTTGCTGTTGTTTACTTTGAAGTTTGATTTTTTTTGTTCTTGCAAGTTACTTTAAAATTTGATGGATCTATTTTTGTTTTTCAATTTCTTTTAGACTAAGTAATTGAGTTAGAATTAAAATTTCATTACGAATAATATACTATATGATGTTACGTTTCTAAGGTGTTTGGATAATATAGGAAAACTTTTTAATAAATTTATCAGGAATATGATATTATTATGATATATATAGAGAGAGATTAGGTTGCATCTTAATTTGAGAATATGATTTCACATTTACTAGGTAATTAGAGATTGGTTTGCTATTTCGATCCATTTCGAATGGTGGAATCTTAGAGACTAAAATTCAGAAACACACATTCTCATTCCCCTTTAAGAAGACGAGTTACGCATCATAATTTCGCAATGAAAAGATAAAATAAAATGAAGGGAAATATTAAAAACGTTCATTTCTGTTAGGCAAGAAAAATGGCATTTATAATTTTTCATTTCATTTTCAATTATTCAACCCCTCCATAAACATTTTTTTTTATGTCTAATTATTTAAAATATAATTACTACTCCTTGCCCACATTACATATAGGATTCCATTCTTGTGAAAAATATGCAAATATAGTCACATTATTTAAATGATTGTGTTTTATATTGTCACTTTCAAAGGAGAAAGTGGAGATTTTCTTAAAAGAAAGAATTTGTGGTTTAGGGTGATTCTATTTGGACCAAAAAAATTTCTTTTTAGTCCCAATTTGTTATTTGGGTAAATTTTACTAATCTCTCATGAAGTTTTTGACAATTATAACCACTCTTCTATAATTTTTGAAATAACACTATTTTATTTTTTAATTTTGAATCTATTATCACTATTTTTCAATGGAGCTAAATTTTTAACAAAAATGATAAGATTATTCTTAAATTTAATTATTTTAAACTTGCTTTCTTAATACACCAATTAAAATGAATATACATCCCCTTTTTTTCTTAAAATACCATTTATTTATAAAATTATGCCATTTTTATTTTCTTAAAAAAAATTGATCTAAATTATTTATTTTTTAAGTACTTCGAATCAAAGCGTGCTTAAAAAAATATTTTTTATTCAATTTCAATACAAAAGTAAGGGCAATATTGAGAAAAAAATCTAAAAACTAAAAACTAATGCAATCTTATAATTTTTTGTCAAAAAATTAACTCTAGAGAGAATCTTGATAATAATTTCAAAAGTAAGTGATAATAGTTTATTCAAAAAATACGCTAGAGATGATTATTTTGTTAAAAATTAAAAAAAATAGTAAAATTTACCCAAATTACAAACATGGTTTAGAGAGAAATTTCTTGGGTTCAATAGAATCACCCTTGCTTTATCCTTTTTTGGACTCACTATTCAT
>BRYE01000029.1:16990316-16992816 GCA_030159115.1 Actinidia arguta var. hypoleuca | reverse complement strand
CCATTGAATGCCTTTATAACGGCAGATGAACCTCACTTGATGTCTTTCGGTTAGGTTTTTTGATGGAAGGGAGAAAGTGGAACTTAATTTACAATTCCAATTTGAAGTGAAGGAGACAAAATGAGATTTGAGTAAAAGTGCAGTGTGAGCATGTACTAACTGTTGCGTGAGCATGTACAATTACAATTTTATATACAACTTGATGCGTGTGAGCATGTACTAACTGTCATGTCAGCGAGTAGGTGACTGACTCAATCATGTCCCTAGGGAGTGACTAATAGCCAGACCATCATGTCATTGAGTTTTGGACCCAAATGTGTGGGTGGCAGAGGAAATTTCGCCATGTACGTTACCATCTGACCCTAATGTGCCTTAGGAATCTCTTCCTCCTGATGGCGTATATCGACCGAGCCCTCGCATGGAGATACTGACCGAACTTGCTATAGAGCAACAATCCGGCGACGACGCTCGACCGAAAGTGAAATATAATATTTTACCCTCTCACAACGATGTTATTATTTTTATTTTTGTAAAAAATACATTCATTAATAGAAACAGTTCTAAAGAAACAGGTGACGCTCTGCACGAAGAAATGGATACATTACATTCTCTCTCTTATACTACATGGACGTGATTCTCAACCAAATATCACGCATGTTCGCACGTTATACAATGAAGGAGAGAAGAAAACAAAAACTTAGTTTCAATGAATTTTGCAAGAGATCGATTAGAATTTTGGAAAGGGCTTAGCAGCAGCAGCATGACGATCAGGGTCAACAAGAGAGAGAGAGAGTGAAAGAGTATTCAATTCACTTCTCTCTCTTTCCCACATCGGTAGATTAGGAGAAGTTTCAATAATTTATAAAGACATGAAAGTGGGAAACATAGCGCCGGGTTTGGTAGCGCAAGCCTATGACCCAAGTGGGGGCACCAAAGTGACTGGACCTGGGCTGAGCTCGGAAGGTTGGGCCTGCGGCTGCTGATTGCTGGCCTGCCCTCTCCAAGTAGAGAGTTGGGCCATGCGACGTATTCGAAAGCTTGGGCCTTGTGGTTCCTAGAGCGGAGGGTAATGCGTGAGGCTGGCTTCACAGAGCAGCGAGTACCTCCCGCTCTCTGCGGTGGAAGGATTACAGGCCGGTGCTTCCCAGGCCCTTTAACGCCCAATGAGCTGGCCTCATCGAACAGTCACTTTTTTTAATTTATTTAGTTGTCGGAAAAATATAAATTGGGAAAACAAAGCTAACCCTATATATATATATATATATATATTTATTATAATAATATTAAATATCAGTTTTCTCGACATATACATAAAAACTATAATACTACCTACGGATGCGAAATCACCGGCAATTCGGCTTATGTTGAATTTTTTGAAAATGGTCGACAAACTGTTGCCAAGATTCGGCAACAATGACAATTTTTTAATATCGTAAAAGCAAATTAAGATTAGGTCTAATTAATGTTTTGATACTATGTTAAATTTTATATAGAAAAATAGATGAGATGGAGAAATAAATGAACAAGAAAGTAAACATAAATTAGCGTGATCGATTACATTGACCTACATTCACGAACATAAATGTCCCAAGGCTTTTTTTCTTTATTGACAGATCATTGTGTTAAATACATATTTATATAGGTAGATAGTGAATAAAATCACACAATCAATACGATTGAATGATATCAATAAACTCAGTAATTGTGTCTTTGACTTATTTTTCATATGCCAATAATTAAAAGCTAATTAACCAATTAATTATGGAATCTTTCATACTTCGCTATATACATGGCATTGAAAATTTGGGAACGGAGGGGGGAGTTTGTGGTTGTAAAAAATCAGACCACTTAAAAGATTTCATAGATGGGTACCAACCTAAGGAGGAGACTTTATAACGAGATGCTTCATTTTAAAAGAAATTGCACTACAATATATGTTGGATGAACTACGATGAGAAAAAAAAACATCTTTTGTAACGTAATCATGAAAAAAATAACTTATGTTATGAGTGATATGGTTGAATGACAAAAGTCCAATACAACCATATGCAAATTAATTTCAAATTCAAGAAAGCCTATTATGCAAAAGATAAAAGTAGTTATGAATAAAATAATAATAAAAGAAATAATGTAAAATTCAATTGAATGCCCTTATAATGGCAGATACCTCTCACTTGATGTCTTTCGGTTAGATTTTTTGAAGGAAGGGGGAAAGTGGAATTTAATTTAAAGTGGAGTTTTGACTGTTCCAATTTAAAGTGAATGAGACAAAATGAGATTTGAGTAAAAGTGCAGATGTGCCAAGTAATTTATGGAGTATATCTATAAAAATATTTTTGTGTTAGTAAAAAAAGATATGAATTGATTGAATTTTAGTGAATATTTGGCCCTCAATAGAGTTTAATAACGTAAAAGAATTCATAGAATCGACCTCAATTAATAGAAATAAAAGTTTTAATTTGATTTGGTTTTTCATAAAAAAAATCTTTATAAAATTGGA
>BRYE01000029.1:16965316-16967816 GCA_030159115.1 Actinidia arguta var. hypoleuca | reverse complement strand
TCGAGCACTGAGCAACCGTTCCATGTTAATCAGGAACTTGTTGATAGACTGGCCCCATTTTAGGATTTAATGCGAGTGTATTTCCTACGGTGGATCCCCTTTCGTGCTACCTGCGTTCACCGCTACGTGTATTTTACTCGGTTAACTGAGCAATTAAGTGTCACATGTCTTTTTCTTATTTGTCCACATGTTCTTTATATTTTACACTGTAGGGCAAGTAATCGGAGTGTTGTGACTCGAAGTAAGGGAGTCTCTTTGCGAGGGCTTGTTTGTAATCGAATGATTTAGAGAAGGGTAAAATGGAGAATATGGAGTGTATAGCGAACCAATGTTGTAGAAGCCTGTGGAGTTTCATTGTAGCTACTTGTTTCTCTCTCTCTCTCTCTCTCTCTCTCTCTTCTCCTTTTGTGTATGTTTCCACGCAGCAAGCACATGACTGGAGGTATTTCTTTATGCCTGAGACGTTTTAACTAAACAAGTTCAACCTCTTGCGAGTTTGAGGAGAGATTATTCAATGCTCTTAGAGGATCGCTATATACCATTTAATGAATGACACTTGTATATATATTGGCCACAACTCAAATAAAAAAATAATAAACCCCACTATTTAAAATAATATTCTAAAATTAGAGCACCACTAGAATTTGCTCTATCAGCGTTAAATAATTTATCGAGTTCCGCGGTGTCTTGGGCTTGTGCTTCTTTATATTTTGGTTTCTTTTGTTGTGACTTTTAACGACTTTAGGCCCAGTTTGGCATGGTTTTTGTTCTGTTCTTGTTTTTCTATTTTAGGTTCTGGATGGGCTTGCTTTTATAACTAGCCTAGGCGGCCCGACCTAACCGGGCCTGTTAAAAGGCCACCCCATTTCCAGATTCTTTATCCCAAACGTGCCTTTGTGCCTCAGATATATTAATAGAGAGAAAATACAAAGTAAACAAGAGATTAGTACTTTTTTGTTAGTTTTTATGGGTAATTAAATAAACGACATGATATTTGAAATTTACTATAAAATTTGCTCGATATTGGACCACTTCGAATCTATATTGGTGATTTGAATCGTTCATCTTGTAAAATATGCTGAGAAGATCATTCATAAAAAAAATATATATAAGTTGATTGAAAAATAATAAAAACATTGAATTATTTCTATTAGAACTGCAAATATCATTTTCAAAGTAAATGGTTAATATCTTTTAGACAAATATAATTCGATTATGTATTTATCGATATTCACTCAACTTGATTTCTTACATAGATGATATTTTCAACATATTATAAAAGATGAACAATTCGAATTATCGACTTAATGCGTAACTTCTGGGTGATCCATACTTAGCAAACTTTACGGTAAAATTTAAATAATAAATTTTAGAGAAGCCATGCCCATAAAGATATACTTTTTGGAAACATAATTAAGAAAGAAAATAATTTTTCCTCCATTTTCTTATTCTAGTCCTTTTTTCCCCCCACAAATCGAAGATCCAAACAAAGAGTGAGACGTCAAGAATGCCCACTAGAATTTACCAACAAAACTTGCACGAGAAAATAACTTTTCCTTGATTATTTTTTCTTTCTTTCTTTAAGTACAAACCAAACATAGGAACTAGGAAGAAAGAATTTTTTTTCTTAGGTTCCAAACAAGTCCATTTTGAGAGAAAAGAATATATAGAGGAAAAATAGATGTATATCTTCAATTGTAAATGATGAATAAAAACAATATATACTTTTACAAACATTATTTTTCTTATTATTATTTTTCAAACTTAACCAAAAAAATAGCAAAAAACAACAACTTCTATTGTAGTACCTTTTCTTTTTCTTTTTTTTTTCAATCGGTAGAATAATATTTACACATATCAATAATTAGTTCAATCATCAAACTGGACAATTCATCGCATAGAAAGGCCAACAACACAATCCCACTACAACCTCTAGAATAGACACGATAAATTAATACTATAGTCCGATAATGGAGATAAATAATCAATCGTAAAAATAACCCAAAATGACAAATAAATAATCAATTCTTGTCAATTATTACCCCCGACCTTCCATATAAAAATGTTTAAAGGTTCGAGGCGCAAAATTGGCCAAATTAGACCGGCCCAGTCATATTTGGTCACGGGTCTAGACGGGTTCGATTCGAGTTGGTCCCACCTAAAAAGGCAACCATCTTACCCAACCCCACTCGTGGGATCCACCCACCCGATGGACGGGGAGGGCTAGGACCAGCCCAATCAGTCCGAATTAATTTTTTTTAAGTTTATTTGATTTTTTTTATGAGGATGACATGGTGCTGACACGTGAGAGGGGCGGGTCGGGTAGGCTTGGCCCAAAATTTTATATTTTTCTTTTTTTATCATTTTTTTTTCAACAAACCCAATATCAATCAAAGTAAGAGAGGGAGAGAGTGATTGGTATCAGTTGGAATTACGTACAAACCCATTCAATAGAAGCAGACCCACTTTGCCACCCTATTTATTGTATTGGTGTATAAAA
>BRYE01000029.1:16947816-16952816 GCA_030159115.1 Actinidia arguta var. hypoleuca | reverse complement strand
AGTAAAAGTAATAAAAAACATAGTTTAGGGGTATTTGTGAAATTAAGCCTAATTTTTTTGGATAAATTACACTGACCTATCCAGAGGTTTCTGATAATAACAAGAACCTCCCCTCAGGTTTTTAGTATCAGAGTTGTTTTAAGAACTTGACTAGTAATTTTATCGTATTTCAACAACCAAACAACCCAGAAATACAGAAATACCACCGCCCACCACCCTTTGTGACACTGTTGTACACCAACCCTACGAATCCAAGGAAACCCATTTTCTCAATTCGCCACTCCCTCCGACCTCCCAACCCACGGTAACCCTTTCCTCCCCCTCTCCCCCACCACCACTATTGTACAACATCCCCTCCCACCGCTCAAAAGCTCCCTCATCATCAAACCCCAATTGCAGTTTCTTCACCCCCTCATGCTCAATTCAAGCAGAAACCTAATCTATCCCAAATCCCAAAATTGTTTGTGGGTTTTGATAGAAAAAACAGATGTATATAGAATACACGAGAGATATATAGAAAACATAAAGAAGAAGTAGAGGGAACAACTTACTTTTATTCATTGATAATCCTAATTAAATAGAGTCATACAAAACCAATTTTTCTAAAAATAAGGAACAACTAAATCACTACTATCAGACTCCTTTACTTGAGGATACGGATACTCCTAGAGAATAGGTGAACACAACTGGCTTCTTATAAAATAAGACAACCTAAGACGTGAACACAACTGACTTCCTATGAAATAAGACAACTAAGACTTATTCAAGGTAAATTGATAACATAATAAACTCTTAACAGGTTTGGTAGGTGTGGTGGTACCGTGGTAGTCGGCAGCAGGTTGGGAATGTGATGACGGGATCGTTTCACGAACCGAATATGCGAATATAAACAAACCAATAAAGCTCTGTCCCTCTCTCTAGCCTAGGCATACATCATCCTACTACATAGGGTCATACTGTAATTTTTTAATGAAATTAAAGATCCTCTTGTGAATTGGGGGTTGCAGTGAGAGAAATCGAACAGATGGTGTGCACCGGATAACGCCGTTGATAACCCTTGGGCCTCGAAAATCAAGATGATTTGGTTTAAGGACATATTTCGCTTCGCAACGTGCCTTCGACGTCGGAGGTGTTGGAGGGAAAACTGTGTTCGGACGAGGCGTACCTTGTAGAAGGGGCCGCCGACCTTGGTAATGAGGTAGCGTGCGGCGATGGCGAGGATGTCGGTGCAGGAGACGACGTCGGGGCCCTGGTGCTCGAGGGTGACGAGGTCGAAGCCGTCACCGGGGAGGGAGAGGCGGAGGGTGGTGGGGTGGAGATCTGCTTGTCTGCCATGACTTGTTCCATGGTTTTGTTTGGATTGTGTTGTTGGGAGAAAGGTGAGAGAGAGGAGGGAATTTGGATGGTGTAAGGCCATGTTTGGTGAGAGAAGGAACGTGGGGAAATTGGGTATGGGGTTTGGGGGATGTGAGAAGGGAAGGGACATGCATATGTGAGAGAGACGGAGAGAGAGAGAGTGTTGAGTGTTGATTTTCCATTGAAGGAGGATGCCCGAGAAATTTGGTCTCTCTCTGTTTCCTGATTAGTCAACATTGAGCTGTGTTTGGCAAAAGGATTCGGTGAATAGTTTGGGCTATTTTGGTTATAAGAATGGCTTTGATTGGATTTTGTATTACACAATAATTCTATTTAAATAAGGGCATATTCGGAATTGTGATAAATTTAAATTCTGATGTCATTGTTTCAAAGTTTTTTACGAAAACTAGTTGATTCCGTCAATCGTAGTTGAACGAAAACTGACAAATAATTTTAATTGTGACTGGTATAAAACTCCACGGATCAATTTTTACTATTAAATATATAAATTTTAATTTATTACTGGGATCAAATCTTAAAAAAAAATAAAAATTGTGCATTATTTAAAAGTACATAAAGCTTCTAAAATGCGCTTGATTCCGTGAATTTGTGATCGACATAAAAGGTGATATGAAACGGCCCTTGGCAGGACAAGTTTGGGGTTTAATAACGTCTTTTGGGTTGGGTTTTCTTGTCAGGAAGGCTGAGAGTCTAAATGGGCCGGGTTTGGTGGACCAGATTTGAACTTTCGGAGAAGCCCAATCCACATTAATAAAGATGCCGGTAGTGCTAATTGTTAGGTCGGTTTGGTATAAATTTGACTCAAGTTGAATTATTTTTGTTTTTAGTGATTTTTTGTTCATTTTGACAAGAGGAAGAGAATATATATATATATAAAATAGACGTAGTGCTAATTGTTAGGTCCACTTGGAATAAATTTGGCAAAAGTTAGATTATTTTTGTCTTTTTTTAGATCATTTTTTTATTTTTTGGTTCGTATCAACGAGAGAAATCAAAATACACACACAAAACCCAATAAATCTAAATTAATCCAAATGAATTTTTAGTGGCTATTTGTGATTTTTTTTACTTTTCTAATATTTTTGAAAAGAAATTTTTTTGAACAAAAGATAAAAAAATCAATAAAAACAAAAATAATTCACCAAGGGTTAGCAATTTGTCCCAGATGCTATACGAGTAACCGATATAAAATTTTCAAATTTATATAGAACTCTAATATGAAATGATATGGCTAAGTATGAACCTATTATTTTCAAGAATAATATTCATAGAGATGGCTTTTATTTTAAATATTGTGATCGCATGATCATCTACCTCATTAAGTGGATGAATATTGTTGTACTATTGTCCTATTTTTTAGAAATTACATGTGCATTAAATTTATTTTTTCTTTTGTAATTTTTTATAGAGGATTGTTTATGACTGCCAATAGTAGATGATTTCTAGTGGTTTTACAAAAATGGGCAAATTCAAAGGATAAATCGGAACAAGGTGTTGTGCAACGGTCACGGGCGATGCAAAGCGATGATAGCCATCGTCAAACAATTATAGTACACAAGCACAACCAATAAGTAAGGTATGTCCGCACAAGCCCACAACCAGTAAAGCCAAGAACATTTGATCGGTAGAAGGGAAGAGATGACCAATACACACCTGATAGCATACTAGTTGGTCCAATTCAAAATCTAATTACGAGTTTTTTAACGTTCTGATTACGTTAACATATGATATATTTCGATCGTATTCTGTTGATCTTAATTTAGAATGGGAGTAATGATTAACAAGGTCGATCGGGTAGTCTCTCAAACTTTGCCAGACTTATGATCGTGCGTATATTACCTGTCTAATCTTCTGTCTTGTAGTTCTAATTGATGGCTATTTGTTCTTTCATCACAGCCCCATAAGAACAATAAAGAGTCAGAGACGATGCTGATGGCCTCCAATGAAAGATTTTTGTCACCCGGCGCATGAGACAGAGAGTAAAGCCAAAACGGATGATTCATTTGCACCGAAAGCAGTTCATGTTAACGAATAAGTTTGTGACACACCCATGTCCCTATACCAAAACCATTAACCATCAAAGGCTTTTTAATGCATACAAAAGTGTATTTTTGAATGATTCCTCGTACAGGTGGATTGATTATAACGGTAGCGGGACGGTATGGGCACAGTGATGAACGAGTCGGATCACTTCTTTTGGGCATGACACGATATGATACGAGTATAACTGGAGACACGAATATTAATTTGACAAATTTTAAATTTTTATTACATTAAATTTATTCATAAATTTTTTTTTGCATGGTACGACAGGTACACGAATAGATCAGGCAAGTGAACCAAACTATTTTTTTTAGCAAATTAATACGATAAGGCAAATCACGATCATGTATAATTACAAAAATAAATGAATCCAACGAGCTCTTACTAGTTCCTTTCATGTGTAATCCATGCAGTGGACAAGCCTCCCCGCATAATTATTTATGATTATTTACATAAAAAGAGGGAAAATGTTACGTTTACACACTAAAATGTATAATATTTATACCAAAAAAGGAAAATAATGTCGTTTTGTCAGAATAAATATAAAATGACGTCATTTCACTAAATCTTTTGCGTTTTACTCTTAAATAGAACGATATCGTTTTGTATTTATTTGAGCAAAACGACAATTTTTTTTTTATTATTGTACAAATATTATAAAAAAAATGTGTAACTGCGTCATGTCTCGAGAGAGAGCAACCCATGTGGCCGCGGCATCTTGGCCATCTGCGCAAATGACGCTCTCAACGTACAGGTAGCATGCTGGGTCCCACTACCAGCCGTAACATTGATAGTAGCGTATTTGTTTGTTTCTTAGAAAAATACCACTTGTCACCCCTGTACTTTCGCCAAAGTAACATTTCAATCCCGTATCCTTCAATCCCGTACATTTTAATTAAGTCAATTTTAAGGCTCCGTTTGATACTAACTTTTGGCTGGCTTTTTTATTTTTATACTTATTCTTAGATAAAGTAAAGTAAAAAAAGTAAAAAATCTTAATTTTTTTATAGTAAACTTAAAAAAACTTGACTTTTAAACATTACCAAACGGAGTTTAAATGTGGCCTTTCCATTCCGTCCCATCTTTTGTTGAATTAACAGCACATGACACCTTTCTATGACACCACATGGTCTCTTTCTATTCGTTAATTAAACAACACGAGGATACAATTCTTGACTAACATATGATAGGTGAAACCTTTTTCAATACGACCTTTGTTTTCATTCTTACTTTTTTTTTTTATAGTTTGAGAATGAGGACACTACTTAAATTATAGGGGTTTTATTGACATGTTTTAAATTAAAAATTAAATTATAATCTTAGTAAAGTTATAGGTTTTAAAGTGTAATTTACCCTCATTTCTTGATAACTAAATTAATCTAGAAGCTGTGGTCAGAGACTCAAAGGCAGTGAATCTCTCTCCCATGCGTAGGGGAAGCTTTGTGGAAGACAGAGATTGGTGAAATAGATTAGGACCGATTGTATCCATCAAGTGGGACCATAGTGTGACAATTTTTTTTCCTAACATAATTAAAACGAAATCGTTTTGATCGCTTTATATTTTATAAAATACTACATGA
>BRYE01000029.1:16907816-16912816 GCA_030159115.1 Actinidia arguta var. hypoleuca | reverse complement strand
CTTCTAATTTTTTGCATGTTTCAGAGTTTGTAATGTGATTATTAGAAAGAATTCTCACAAATTAAATTCTATTTTATTCCAAAAATGGTAAAACAAATATTATATTTACACCCTGTATTGAGCATAAAAGCAATTAAAAAATAAATAGGGATTAAATCATTGCGTAATGCGAGTCATGAATCTAGTTCATATAAAGTTTTTGAGAAAATTAACTCCATGGTAAACTTTGGTAGCAAATTAAACCTTAAACTTTTTAAGTCGTCATGATTTGGAGTTTTCGTTTATATATTTTGACAATAACAACTAGTTCTAGCTAAAATGATTTGGAAACAATGTCACAAGCTGGGACCCTTTTAAAAGCCCTAATTCGCGCAATTAGGACACCCATCAAAGCAACATCTAGTTGATAAAGACCAAAATAAGGTGAAGTAAATGTTAAAATTTAAAGGTGTTTAAACTCGGTAAGTATTTTAATACGTTGCTTTTTATCCACCAGTCATTTATCCAATTGTTTCCGTCAAAATACATAAATATATGAGCCGACGGAGGGTTCAAATTGTGACGAGTCAAAAAAATAATTTGTTCAGATTGAAAAATTAAGGTTTATTTTGTTACCAAGGTCAATCTGAGTTATTTTTCCAAAAGTTTTTAAACAATTTTATGTGGTTAATATGCAAAAGTACAAGGAAATCTCAAATTTTACTTTTGTTTTTTTACCACAATATAATAAGATATAGTGAAAAATTACTTAATTAAAAGAGAGAAAAAAATAGAAAGAAGAAAAAAAAAAAGTAACTGTCCGATTAGGACAAGCCCATTTGGGCGTTATTGGGCCCGGAAGCACTGTAAAGAGCGGGAGGTATTCGCTCCTCTGAAACCAGCCTCACGCATTGCCCTACACTCTAGGAACCGCCAGGCCCAGGCTTTCGAATGGGCCCCATGGCCCAACTCTCCACTTGGAACGGGTGGACCAGCAATTACCAACCACGGGCCCAACCTGATGTATTCGGTGGATGGTTATTGTGCCCGTCGTCCGATATTAAAAATTCTAATTGTAACAGATTTTATTAAAAATATTTCAAACAATAGCATTCATTGTAAATAAGGAATTTTATGTAAAATATTAGCGTATATAAATTTTATGCCCTTTTGAGATTAGTTTTTTTAGTGTGCTGCTTTTCTAAAATTTTTTTTTTTTTTTTTTTGCGTGTACCTTTTGTAATTCTATCAAACCCAAATTTTATTTCTTTAGAGATGCATCTAGATTGGAAACATTTAAAAAGTAAAATTTATAAATAGAAACTAAAAGGTTAAAACAAAAGGATAAACTTGAAAAAAGATTTTTTATGGAGAAACAGATTTCTTAAAAAGTATTCTGAACACAAACTAATGGGTAAACTAGTTTATTTTAACACAATTTAAGGTGTCTTTGAATTAATGTAGCTTTCTTTTGTGTGTGTGATTTACGTTGTTTTTATATCAATAAAACTTTGTCCTATCGACCACCTCTGTCCATGTGGCTCACATTCATTGGCCCATGAAGATTTGGATATGTGGACCATGAATGCTTGGACAAGTGTAGTCGGTAAGTGACTGTAGTATTATAGTTTATATATATATGTCGAGAAACTGAAATTTCTTATATAAAAAAAAGGGGGGAAACAGTATCTTTTTCCCAATTTATATTTTTCTGAAATCTAAAAATAAAAAACGAAGGATAAAAAAGGTGACTGTTCGATGAGGACCAGCCCTTGGGGCGTTAGAGAGCCTGGGATGCACTGGCCCGTAATCCTTCCACCGTAGAGAGCGGGAGGTATTCGCTGCTCTGTGAAGCCAGCCTCACGCATTGCCCTCCACTCTAGGAACCACAAAGCCCAAGCTTTCGAATGGGCCGCATGGTCCAACTCTCCACTTGGAGCGGGCGGGCCAATATTAGCAACAACAGGCCCAACCTTCTGGGCTCAGCCCATGTCCAGTCACATTGATGCCCCCACTCAGGTTACAGGCTTGCGCTACCAAGCCCGGCGATATGTCTCCCATTTTCATGTCTTTATAAATTATTGAATCTTCTCCTAATCTACCGATGTGGGATAGAAAAAGAATTGAATTTTCTTCTGTCCTTCTCTCTCCTCTCACATCCACTTCTCTCTCTCTCTGACCCTGATCAAGCCCGTTTCAAAATTCTAATCAGTCTCTTAGAAAATTCAAGCGTTTTTTTTCCTTCTCTGCTTCACTGTATAACGTACCCATCAACGAATGTACAAGCGACTACGAACGATAGCTGCATAATGATGCAAGCGACTACGAACCGAACCTCTCACCTTTAAACAAAGAACTCACCAATGTTGCTGAAAAATCATTCTTTTGAAGAGTTCATGTAAAACATATATAAGGACTCTTCAACAGGAGATGAAGAAAAACAGATTCCTGTTAAATTTCAAGCCATTGAACCAAGAATATGACTGAATTCAGTCGTTAGCAACAGCTTGTTTCCAAATATATTGCAAACAACTGCAAGATGGAGACCCTTGCTAGGCATATGCAATATATAACTAATTCGACAGATTTGAAAGAGCCACAACATAGAAACTGATCGTTTTTACGTAACTTCATCTGAAAACAATATTTACATATCACAGAAGCCAATACTAAATAAAGCTTCATTACAGGAGAGAAGAAAAATGTCTTTCTTCATCAAAATATGACTTCGTGTTTGCACCTCGACATTGTGCAGAATCAAGCTATGTCCAAGTCACACCCGAGCTCGCTCTACCTAAATTGATTCATGGGTTCTCATCATGTCCCTTGAAGCCCAAATCCAAGTCCAAATAGCTTATGTTTGAGCGTTGTCGGGCCTGCAATGCAAAACTGCTACGCTTATCAAAGAACTTGTAATCACAAATAATTCAACATAAAGAAAAAATAGCAAAATCCTCTTGAATTTTCTTATTTACTTGATAGATGGTAAGTTTTCAAATAAATCTGCTGGAACTGTTGATCAATTGACCTCTGCGAAGGAAAAGCTTTATATAAAGATTGTTAATGAAAATCAAAATGAGATTGATACAAATTTGAACTATTACTATTTGCCTGGGCCATTAAACTTCTATTCCGAAGCCCCAACTTTAAATGAGCACCTGTTTGTGAATGGTGAGATTGGTCTCCCGGCTTAGTCGGTCCAGTGAACCAGATACCGAGTTATCAAAAACCAAACATCTTCCAATACTTAGGAATTGGTCTCCCGGATTAAATATATATTTCCTAGAAGGAAGCACAGGAGCATTTATATTGCTCAGATTTTTCCAAAAAAGTGGGTAGTGATCAAAATCAAGATTTGGTCTTGTACGCAAATCTGATCTTGAAATGCATTGAACATCCTCACTCACTCCACCATGAATTGGGTCTTCAATCTGGTAGTAGCCTAAGGCTATGTTTGGATATAAGTAGATTTCCAATTCCATAAAAAGTATAAAAGGTACTACAGTGGCTTCTAAAACTAAATTGGAAGATAAATGAGAGGTAGAAAAGAGTTATTTTATTACGATCTTGTAGTTTTCCTTGGTATGAATATTTCAAATTACTACTATTAAATAATCTCAAATCCATCGGAGCAAAGATTCCAAATATAATGTAAAAGTCTATAAATATGCAAACTATCAAATCTAAGTTCGCATTATTCTCATTGAATAGCTAGTGCGAAATCCTTGCATTTCAAATTCATAAATATGAATTTATTTGGCTTGTTAAGGATTATGAACTGGTCTGGCTCAACTCAAGCTTACAACAACTTGGCTAGAGCTCGGTTCGTTATGTTTTCATCCAGGTCTTAGACTTGATTCAAGCCAGAACCGGTTCGTGAAGTCCTCATTGAGCCCGCTCACTAAAAACATAACAAACAAGTTTGAGCACACTCAGTTCCATTCGTTTGCAAAAGGCTGGAATAACAATGTTTCTTCCTTTTATGGGCCAGTTTGTTGGGTTTGCGTGCATGATTGTAAATCCATATGTTGTTAGCCTATTCGTATCACACCTGAGGCAAATTCTGGAGAGAGACTATCCGTATCATGTCTCCGAATCAAGAACGGTGAACGTTCTCAGATGACAAAAAACAAGAGAGGAGTCATGCCAATAATAACGGATCATACAGGATTTGAACAAGAAAAATAACCGACTATACACCAAAATTCCTCCATCAAATCCTTCAAGTAAAATGAAGAGCTTGATTGTATTCTTTTACAATAAACAAGTAACATGAAAATAGACACCGATATTCAAGAGCTTGCTTGATGATTACAATACGCGAGGCACGGCGATATAAAGCTTCAATAACTCAAAAGGTGCCTCTCCCGGAGTATTTGGCCAAGCTTCAAGTATAGTTCTTTCTGCTCCTCAAAAGTGAGGTTCCTTACAATCTAATTCAGAGAAACCATAACATGTCAATTGATATTACACAAGGATTAAAACACAGATCGAAAGCTATATATTCGAAGAAGTAGAACCATCTCTACCAAAACAACAGACCCATTCTTGGTACAAACAATAGGATCAATTATCTTAGCTCTAAATGTTTCATTTTGTATTGAGCGTTGGGATTTTGTGGTACTTATAAATCTAATTCATGGAAATTCCATCTCCATCCAATAAAACAGAAGATTTATAAAGCTCCAAATAATAGGCAGAAAACGCGAATAAAGCTATTTCGACACCCTTATGATTCCTAGTAAATCTTGGAATTAATAAGAAGAAGAACAAGAGCATGTGAGAAAAGTATCAGTTTATCCTTGAAGTTTGAGATTATTGCCTTTTCATAATTATTTTTCTAACTCTAGAGATATTTTGCATTTTCCGCTTCCCACGATGCTGACAATGCCCTGTGCGCATGTGTCTAAGTTACAGCATTTACCTGATCCAAAAGCACCTCAACTGGATAGATTTGCGGAATGACAAACGACTGATGGTAGATGTAGGCAAAGACGGCCATAACCATCTGCAGATAAAAA
>BRYE01000029.1:16887816-16892816 GCA_030159115.1 Actinidia arguta var. hypoleuca | reverse complement strand
TATATGCCTATATATACACCTTCATTGTTCTATTTTGGCTCTATATATATATATATATATACAAACTCTCCATATATATATATATATATATACATTTTTCTCACTTTTATATTTTTTATGCTAAATATCTTACAAAATTATAAAAAAAATAAAAATAAAAACTAAAAAAATAAATACGAACACAATATTAGTTTTGTTCATTGAGTAATCAAGTAAACGAAAAACTCATTAACACTCATAGCACCAAGTAAAGAATGAAGAAACTAAAATTTAAATAGCCTAACTATAAAAGTCTGAGTCAAACTTCATATGATATCTATATGTAGGCATAGTATTTTTTTCCTCCCAAGCAAAGGGCACACTTGGCAAAAAAAAACATAGAATTAATCACATAGGTATCATGTGATCAAATTTTAACAAAAATTTAGACAAAATACTAACGAATGTGGTGAAAGTGATAACTTTCAATAGTAAAGAGTTATTTTTTAAATGAGGGAGTGGAAATGATAAAAAAAAACTATAGTTTAATAGGTATTGTATAATTAAGCCTAAATATTGCCCATAATATTGATAGACCAAGCTTCTCTTGGGTCCAATTTTGAATTGCATCGGTGTTCAAACATTTTCGTACAATTGTAGACCTTAGGTCCTTAATGATAACTTTAGATTACATCGGTGCAGTTCAAATTTTTTTAATCTGCTTGATAATCTAAATTCGTACAATTGTAGACCTTATTGATAACTTTAATACTGTAAAAAATTATATTAATCGGATGCAAATCAAATTAAAGACCTTATTGATAATGGTAAAAAATCACATTAATCGGATACAGAAACTCCTAACCACCACCAATGTGGAAAAAATAGTGATCTAAATTTGGTTCAAAAAAAGACGTCGTCGTTATTTTGCTAATTTGAGCAGGTAGAGTGCAATTTTTTAAATCTTTTGCCAAGAAAATTACTTTAACAAAGAAAAATATCAATAGATTGGAAATGGTCTTCGTGAAAACTAGGAACACATAAGAGAACAAAAAGGTAATGTGACCCATTTTTGGCTGGTTCATTGCGCCATAACAAGTCCCGTAAATCACGTGGGAAGCAAACTTAGTCCCTGTTTGGAACGCGAAAATAGAATTTTTTGGAGGAAGGATTAGGGTCCTATGAAGTCCAGGTACCATGGAGTGTTCTTGGAAACGACGTCTTCTTGTACACTTCAAGAACAAAACGACATCGATTTGTTCTTGAGTGTACAAAAAGATATCGTTTTGTACACTCAAAAAATATTTCACGGTACCTACACTTCGGAGGATCCTAACTCGAGGGTGAAGATGTGTTTATCTTATAAATAATTTTAAAAAAATATTGTAAAAATATTGTTTAAGGAGAGCAAAATAGTAAGAGAGTTGTTTTCCACACACACTGACACGGTGTGTGTGATGATCTGATGGGGTGTTCAAATTTTTTGGACAATTTTACCCTTTTCTCTCTTTCATCTATTAATTTTTTTTTCTTTTAATACCATCTCTTAATTATTTATTAAAAAAAATTAATAAATTTTAATTTATTTTTTTACTTTCACCTTACGAATTTTTATATAAAAAAATTTATGATAGATTTTTATAATTTATTTTACTCCCACATCCAGTTTTTTATAATAGAAAAAAATATAAATCAAAATTTTTAATATTTTTTCTCAATTTATAAAATTTAATGCAAAACTAATTCTCGTAATATTTTTTTTTTAAAACACTAAAGAGAAAATTTCAGATTTTTTATTTGAGATTATACTTGAAAATTAATAATGCATTTTTATTAATTTTACATTAAAATTTATAAATTGATAGATTTTAAAAAAATTATTATAAATTTTGATCCATATATATATTTTTTTTTATAAAAAACTGGATGTGAGAGTAAAATAAATTATAAAAATTTATCATAAATATTTTTTTATATAAAAATTCGAAAGGTGAAAGTAAAAAGAAATTAAAAAATTTTGATTAAATTTTTTTAAATAAATAACCAGGGCGTGGTATTTTTTAATAAATTTTTGTACACAGTAGGTGTGAGAGAGAGATGAGTGAGATAGATAGATATAAGGGGGTAAAGTTGGCCAAAAACTATTAATAAGCAAACACTGTCACCCCCCAATCTAATAAGACACAATTAATATTAATTAGGTGGGATGTGATTGTATAGGACACCATGCTTGCGAACGACTCCTATATTTTAATACATAGTCACATGCATAAAGCTAACATTAATCATGCTCTGAAAATTAAAACTAAACTTCGTAAGATAAAAACTACATATACACTTGTTCGCTACTAATATCAACCACTACCATAAGATAAACATTTATACATGTCCTAGACAAAATATAAACAAGCTCTCTATGAGAACATAAATATTTACACAACCAACTCAAGACTAGACAAAACTATTTATAGGCAAGAACTGTCTCAAGTTCTGCCAATGACAACCAACCACGATCAGGAAAAATCTCCATATTTAGGATCACGACTACAATGAACCAGACAGTTAGCCACATCTCCTCACCTGCCAAAGAGATATGTGTGGGTGAGAGCAAATAATCAACGTGCTCATTAGGGGTGTCCAAAATACCCGTCGGACCCGAGAACCGACCAGAACCGATCTCATTGGGTCGGGTTGGTTCGGGTCTACCATCACCTCGGTTCGGTTCTGGGTCTAAAAATAAAATACCCGTCCGGTTCGGGTCGATTCTCGGTTCTATAATTTTTTTTACCCAGAACCGACCCGAAGGAGAACCGAATACGGAACCGATATATAGACCCGAGAATATATTAATACGGTTCTCGGAGTGGTTCGGTTTGTATTATTTTAAATTATATTGGATGTTAATTTGTATTATTTTAAAAAATATATAATTGTGTAGGAGTTATTTGTATTTTTTAGTGTTCACCAAAAGTCTAAATGAGCTGGGTAAACCCGGCCCGACCCGAACTAACCCGACCCCGAGCGAACCGAAGTTCGGTTCGGTTCTTCGGTTCTCTCGAATGCTCGGGTCGATTCTGGGTCCAAAAATCTGAAACCGTGAATGATCGGGTCGATTCTGGGTCTGACTCAGAACCGACCCAACCCGACCCATGACCACCCCTAGTGCTCATAACAGATAATCAAACTCATATATAATGATATAAGAAACATGATACATCATAGATATCCAGCAATAAATAATATCAGCAATAAATAAATGTCAATACATAATGCATCACCCACATGTGCGCGTAAATTTAGATAACGTTGACCCAATATTTGATGGCTCGTTATCAAGGATACCCCATCTCGACACCCTATAAGATCAACCCCACTCGATTAATCTTTCGGTTAGCCACATCGGCATAACCTTTTTTCAAAGCATACAACATGCAATGCCACCTCATGTGTATATCATTTTCAACATAATATGTAATCATCTCATAGAATATAATCACCGTAATCACCTCATATATAGATCACATCCACATTTTATCAAAGTCAATCAATACAATATGAATAAGGCTATCTGTATTTAATCCCACCAGTCAATGCACACACACCGCAATCAAGTCACTCCTAAGTTTGCCTTGAAGGCCCTTCTCCTTCTTTAGCCCCTGTTAGTTACCAACTCATCAGTGTATGAACATAATATATAAATTAATAATGATAAAAAACTAACATATGCACTGTCCACACACACATACGTAACATTCACTCTCATATTAGTTTAACAATATAATTCCCCCTTCTCCCCTCTCAATGCAATGCAAAAATGATCTAGACGTACCAACATAATAATTCTTCCCTCATAAACCCAACACAATACTTACTACTTAGTATCTCATGTATATAATTTAAGCCTAAGTAATCAATGTTGTTAAAGTAACATAATTACTCTTCTTAAACCCCCACGTAATGCATCAATGTGATACATTGAATATATACGACTCAAGTCTATATATTTATAATTCAATCCGATAGATTCTCATTAAATGGTAGTAGTTATACTCTATAAAAATTTTAAGGCGATTGAATAATTTTTCACTGTTGATTGTAACTAAACATGCTTATTATCACTATCAATCACCACTTTATGTAATACATTATTTTAACTTTAAAATTAGTCTAAATTGACTCAATAATTGGATTCAGAACACTGAAAAAATAAGAAATGAGTATTCACACGACCAAAAACTCATCCAATTAACTAATTTTCAAATAAGGGGCACGATAATTTTATAAACCTGACCACACTGAATAGTTTCTCACTTGACAGCCATTGAAGCTACGCAGAAGCTCCGAAACAGCCATTAAAACCAGCAAAGTTCCAAATCAAGTTCATGTTCTTTTCCGTCTTTTCTCAAATCTCATAATAATTCTACCAACAATGTGTATGTATACATAGACATGTAGAGACACTAGATTTCAACTCATATCTAACAAATTTCTAACATCACAATAAACATCAATAAATTAAAAGAAAAGAGTATGATTTAACTAAAATTGACTCTGTTTCTCCTCTCTTTCTCTCCTTGTCTCTCAGTTCTCCTCTCTCTTTCTTTCTCTCTCCTTCAGTTCTTCTCTCCTTTCTCCTCTTGATTCTTTTCTTCTCTTTTTTTTTTGTTTTTTTTTGTGAAAGCTGCTACCAGCAGCTCTCTCACCCCTCACGCACAGACCTGCACAGTAGACACCTCACACATGTGTCCTGTTACTTACCAATTTAATTTATAAAATTACATTTCAACCCCTCTAATTTTTAAATAATTACATTATCTTCTCTTAACTTTCATGCCTTCTTTAATTTTATCTCAAAAAGTTTGAATCGTTCGATTTAAATCCACGCTAGGTTAAATATTCACGCTTTCACCCTATAACTTTTTAATAATAACATTTATATTCCCCACACACTCCCACACATATGACACACATGACTCACACTTATTAAACTACACTAATTAATGTAATCACCTTATATGCAT
>BRYE01000029.1:16860316-16862816 GCA_030159115.1 Actinidia arguta var. hypoleuca | reverse complement strand
CCACTACCATGTTAATTCTCAATGAGATTTCTGTACGAAATTCTGTTTGTATATCATTTCTCGATAACAAAAAAAAAGATTAACAAAATCTGTGAAAAACTAGGAGAAATATAAATTAATTAACCTGGGCTTGGCAGTTATTGGCATAACTAGCCTCTCCTTTGCCTCCCTTCATGCTAAGTAATCTCTCAAGGTTTTGACTTGAAACCACAACATTGTCTCCTGAGGGAGCCATAATTTTGCTAAGTGTCTTGAAATGAGAAATGAGGAGTGAGAAATGGGTGATTGAGGTGTGAGAGAGAAGAGCTATCAAGAGGTGTATATTTATAGAGAGGAGCTATCAAGCTGTGTCCTATTTTTACAGAGAGAAAGGAAGGTTGTGTTTGTATTCTAGATAGGATACAAAAAGGCTAAGTCCATTTACTATACCTAATTGCTATGACAATTAGGAAACTTTCAGATTTTATTCTCTTCCAAGGATACCCCCTTTAGACCTCAAAGATTATAATACAAAACAAACTATTCTCCGTATCGAATTGTTGGTTAATCTTTCAAATTATTAGTCCTTTTTAAAATGTTAAAAAATATTTTTTTAATTTTCCAAAAGTATCCCCTATCGATGAATATGAATGCATTTAAACGTAAAAGTAAATGGACAATATTGTAAATTAGTATTTTTTTAATTTAAATTTGAATGCAATAATTATATATTTCTTTAAAAAGTAAGAAATCCTAAACAAAATGGGGAGTATAAGAAACACTTATATGAAAGTGTTCTTCTTCATATATTAGTCTCCCATTTCCTAATTTGTTTGCCTGTTTATAACTATTTTAAAGTGATAAACATTAGTGCATTTATATATATGCTACATTTGGAAAGTTATAATGAAAGCTTTAATTATCATTTATCCACACCAAGTATTAATAGTTATGATCAGAATATTTCACTAAATCTCTTCATATCTTACGTGTCTTCAATCCTCCCATGTGGCATTGTGGGCTCCATTATTAACGTGATATAGTAGGTCCCACAGTACACATGATGCTTGTGTAGATATATGTGAAGCAAAATTCAAAATGTAAAATGCATTGGGGTGCCAAATGTAAAATTATATACATTGATATGTAAGATAGTTTAATCATTCTGAAATATAAAAAAAAAAATGGACCAAGGTTCATGACAAAGCAATTAGGTAGTCCTAATGTTATAATATCATATCATATACCTTGATAGTTAGAGGTAGTGTAAAATCATTATGAAATATATTAAAAATGATAAGGAATTGGATTATTCCGAGATGATAGACACATTGCCAAAATTCATAGTGTTAATGACTCCAACAAGCACGGTTACGATTTCAGAATTTGGATCAAGAAAAATGTGGGGTTTGATTATTTAAGGAATGGAATAGAGAAAATTGAATATAGACACCTGCCGTAGCAAAGCAGTGGTTGGAGGAGGAGGCTGGTTGCTGCGTCCAAACTGCAATACAGAAACAGTGAATTCAACCGTCGAAACTGTTTTAAGAAAAAAAGCTATTTGACGGTCAAGTTAGGTGACCAATTGATACAAAGAGTATATATATATATATATATATATATATATATATATATATATATATATATATATATAGAGAGAGAGAGAGAGAGAGAGAGAGAGAGAGAGAGAGAGAGAATGTGTAAGCTTAGAGTAGTTGAAATTGCATACATTTGAGTGAATAAGATATGGTCTTCGACGCATGTCTGGACGCTCCAACTGTCATGTCATTGGACGGACTGCATCTCGGCACGTGCCTTATGCACTGATTGTTATGTCAGTGATTAGACGGATGACTTAGCCATGTCTTGAGGCTTAGTTGATAGCTAACCATCATTTCGCTGACATCTCGATCCAAGCGTGGGGGTTGTCAAATGAGATTTTGTCATGTAAATCACCTTATATGCCTTGATGTGCCTCAAGATTGCCACCACCGTTGCGTCTCGACCAAGCTTTGGCACAGTGAACCTGTCAAGATCACTATAGAGCGATATTCCAACAACGATGCTTGCCCTAACTAGACTAGAGCAAACATTTGATACTTTGTCTTCTTTACAAGGCGTCTCAAGCGAGCTCCGGTGCAGCGATCCTGACGAGCTTACTATAGACTGACAACCCATCGGAGATATCTGCCCTAACTCGGTCAGATCCTGGTACTTGATATTTTATTCCTTTACAAAAAAATTTAAAATTTAAAATGAATATTTTAAATTCACTAGGTTATGTGAAATTCAAATACTCAAGTGCATCTGAATCATTCATTTTAAATTTTATTATGGAACCTTAGTGTTTCTCAACTCTAATTATGGATTATATCGAAGGTTAAAAATCAATTAAAATTTTACTTTGGTTCTTAAAGTTTTAATTTGAATAATTAAGACTTTACATTTTTAATTTGGTACCAATGCAGCCCACCAACAATACTCGTTAACTATTTGGATGGAAAGTGAGTCTATGACTTTT
>BRYE01000029.1:16850316-16855316 GCA_030159115.1 Actinidia arguta var. hypoleuca | reverse complement strand
AATTTTTTTAGGGAATCAAGTATCGAATCGATAGTATCGTTTCTACAAAATTGAGAATCTGAATTAATAATTTGAAGTATTGAATCGAAACTGGATCATTTCCGTTTTTATTCCGATTCTGTTGGCTTCTAATATGTGTAAACATAATTTAAATTCAAATTTTACACATCACCCAAATACTATTAAAATATCAAACCAACTAAATATTGATAACGTCTAAATAAACATGATCAAGTTCAAGGCAAAAACAAAGTAAGCAGTGGAAAGTAAAATAAGAGAGAGAAGTTTTAACTTTTAAGTGTTTAAACTTTAATCACTCCACATATTATAGATAAGTAACTAGGTTAAGTAATTTAGGTGAGTCAAAATTTAATAATTATTTATATCCTATTTTTATACATACTTAAAAAGATCTATTTAGATATTTAACATATATATAAATATATCACTGGTCCGGTCCAGTTCAATCAGATTTTGTCCACGATTTTGGAAAACAAAACCAGAACCGAATCATATAGGCCGGTTCTTTTTTTTAGAACCAGAACTGGACCAATAGCTCCATTCTAGTTCAGACCAGTCTGATTCTACGGTTCTACTAATTTTTTGTGCACCCCTACAAATACTCTGTTGTGGTAAAAATCTGGGAGAGCAACCAACAGTCAGAATTGCTCCTTGGCCTCGGCGCTGGACCTCGGCTAAAGCTAGGCGACCTGCACAGCAATGAGTCAAAAGTAATCGGCCGGGGTGAGGCCGCTCAAAATCCCTCCGGCGTGTGTATCAGATCAAGGCGACCAGAAAATAAATTAAGGCAATAAGGAGAGCACAATGAAAGTGTGTAGTGCCTGTGTTGAGCGTACCTTTTTTTATGGGGGAACGGCCTTTATATAGACGGAGTAATGAGCCGTGTTAGTGGATAACGGCAAAAATCCTCGGAAGGATAAGTATGGGAGAAGATATCCCAATAACTTTGGAGATAATGTCGGAGGTTGCCATTTGGAGAACAATCCTCCATTATAGGAGTCGTGAGGGAGTTGGAATCTAATGAAGATAGTTCTCTCGTAGAGGTGAAATTCTCATGGAGGTGGACTCCACGGAGCTGGACTCTGATCAAGTAGAGGAATGATGGAGAAGGAGTCTTATGATAACAGACTTCTAATAGAGATGGAATCCTTTTGGAGAATAAGTTCTCATAGAGATGGTCTCTGGATAGGCTAATTTTTTATCCCTCATCAGTAGCCCCCCTACTCGAGATGCCGAGGTAAAACACTTGGTATCATCGAGTAACAAATCGTTTGGCGAATTAACAAAATTGGCGATCATCCATTGGTCATGGAGACAAAGTGACATCTGACGCTGGCGACATGATTTCCTCTGGCACTAGTGACGGTCACCTCTGGCATTGGTGATTGCACGTCTGGCACTGGCGATTGGTGATAATTCCCTTGGCGAGGTGAACACCTATGAATGCCATGGGCGAGGTGAGCACCTTTGAGTTCCATGGGCGAGGTGAATATTTTGGCCGAGGTAAGCACCTTTGAGCCCATGAGCGAGGTGAACACCTGTGAGCACTTTCGGCGAGGTGAGCACCTTTGAGCTCCATGGGCGAGGTGAACACCTTAATAATAAGGATTCGGGATTCGGAGATGACCTCGTTTTACCTCGGTCAAGAGGGTTTGGAGATGACCTTGTTTTACCTCGATCAAGAGGGTTCGGAGATGACCTCGTTTTTCCTCGATCAAGAGGGTTCGGAGATGACCTCATTTTTCCTTGGTCAAGAGAGTTCGGATATGACCTCGTTTTACCTCGGTCAAGAGGGTTCGGAGATGACCTCGTTTTTCCTCAGTCAAGAGGGTTCGGAGATGACCTCGTTTTACCTCGGTCAAGAGGATTCGGAGATGACCTCGTGGAGATGACCTCGTTTTACCTCGGTCAAGAGGGTCCGGAGATGACCTCGTGGAGATGACCTCGATCAAGAGGGTTCGGAGATGACCTCGTGGAGATGATCTCGGTCAAGAGGGTTGGAGATGACCTCGTTTTACCTCGGTTAAGAGGGTTCGGAGATGACCTTGTGGAGATGACCTCGTTTTACCTCGGTCAAAAGGGTTCGGAGATGACCTCGTTTCACCTCGGTCAAGAGGGTTCGGAAATGACCTCGTGGAGATGACCTCGTTTTACCTCGGTCAAGAGGGTTCGTAGATGACCTCGTTTTTCCTCGATCGAGGGTTCGTAGATGACCTCGTGGAGATGACCTCGGTCAAGAGGGTTCGGAGATGACCTCGTGGAGATGATCTCGTTTTACCTCGGTTAAGAGGGTTCGGAAATGACCTCGTTTTACCTCGATCAAGAGGGTTCGGAAATGACCTCGTGGAGATGACCTCGTTTTACCTCGGTCAAGAGGGTTCGGAGATAATGAGAGCTTGATATTAGCGAAATGAAACCTGCACTTGGTGATATAACAACAAATAATGGCGATAAAAATAAAATGAAAATTTTTTATTACTTATCTCGAGTTTGTTACTAAAAAACGTAAATGCATGGAAACCATCTGTGAAGTGAGGACATATATGAGCACCTTTGAGCCCCATGGGCGAGGTGAACACATGTGAAAGCCATGGGCGAGGTGAATCATTCCTTATCCTTTCCTCGCTTTCTTCGTTTGGTCTCAGCTATCTCTTCTGATGTAATGTATTTTTCAGCCTTGCTTTGGAGTGCCGACAACGTTGTAGGGGCATTTTTGGAGAGAGAGTCAAATAGTGGGCCTGGGCGAAGTCCCTCCATCATGGCCATAATCACAATTTTATCACTGGGGTCTTCCACTTCTAAGACGATTTAATTGAATCGCTTGATGTAATCTTTTAAGCTCTCCGTTTCTTTCTGGTAGATGGTGAAAATGTGGGACGCGTTTTTCTGCCTGATCCTACAGCTCATGAAATTGACGACGAAAAGCCTGCTCAGATCGCCAAATGAATCGATGGTTCCAGGAGATAACTTTCTGAACCATGACCTCGCCGACCCTTTTAATGTTGTAGAGAAAGCCTTGCACATCACCTCGTCTGAATATCCCTGGAGTAACATCAGACTCTTGTATGAATCCAGGTGGTCCATCGGGTCTATCTTTCCTTCATATGCTCCGAGTTGAGTAGGCAACTTAAATCTGAAGGAGACCTTTGTTCTCATTACTCTTTCTGTAAACGGAGGTTTGATTTGCTTGATTAAAACTTCCATGGTGACTCTAGCATTCACACTTGTATTGATGGCACCAATACGGGCATCGAGGTCCCTGATCCTTTTAGTGGTGGATCTATCTGGGCGTTTGGGATCCTGGTTGTCTCGGCGACGATGTCTTCCTATTCACCTGATTTTCTCACCCTCCATTTCAGGGGTTTGGTTGGGTGATCGAGATTCTGACAAAGAGAATTTTCTTTCACGTCGGGGACGAGGACTTGGCAATCGACGTCGCCTATTTCGTCCTTGGTCAGTACTATGGTTGTTCTGGGAATTGTCGTCGCCCGATCGGCGACATTGTTGGATATCTGGAATCAGAGGTGCAGCTGGAGGTGGTGGATTGGCTGCGGCGAGACGCTGTATCAGGCGGGCGTTATTCTCGTTCATGATTCTCATATGTTCGGTCATACCATGTATCTCACGGTAGAGTCCCTCTAGATCCGGAGCTTGGCTGATATTGGCCATTGGATGAGCTCTATAATCTAACGGGCTGCTGACGCTTGGTCTGGATAATAATCGGCTACACAGGTGCATAGGATAAAGAGAACTTTTGTTCCCACAGACGGCGCCAAACTGTTGTGGTAAAAATCTGAGAGAGCAACCAACAGTTAGAATTACTCCTTGGCCTCGGCGCTGGACCTCGGCTAAAGCTAGGCGACCTGCACAGCAATGAGTCAAAAGTAATCGGCCGGGGTGAGGCCGCTCAAAATCCCTCCGGCGTGTGTATCAGACCAAGGCGACCAGAAAATAAATTAAGGCAGTAAGGAGAGCACAATGAAAGTGTGTAGTGCCTGTGTTGAGCGTACCTTTTTTTTATGGGGGAGCGGCCTTTATATAGACTAAGTAATGAGCCGTGTTAGTAGATAGCGGCAAAAATCCTCAGAAGAATAAGTATGGGAGAAGATATCCTAATAATTTTGGAGATAATGTCGGAGGTTGCCATTTGGAGAGCAATCCTCCATTATAAGAGTCGTGAGGGAGTTGGAATCTAATGAAGATAGTTCTCTCGTAGAGGTGAAATTCTCATGGAGGTGGACTCCACAGAGGTGGACTCTGATCAAGTAGAGGAATGATGGAGAAGGAGTCTTATGATAACAGACTTCTAATAGAGATGGAATCCTTTTGAAGAATAAGTTCTCATAGAGATGGTCTCTGGCTAGGCTAATTTTTTACCCCTCATCATACTCTATTAATAATAGTAAAGGTTTTACTTATATATATATATATATATATATATATATATATATATATATATATATATATAGTTGCATATACACATATAAATAACCAGGGATGAAGCTAGAAATCGGAGCCCAAGGGTCCACAGCAAGTGTAACAAAAAAGCTAGGCGACCTGCACAGCAATGAGTCAAAAGTAATCGGCCGGGGTGAGGCCGCTCAAAACCCCTCCGGCGTGTGTATCAGACCAAGGTGACCAGAAAATAAATTAAGGCAGTAAGGAGAGCACAATAAAAGTGTGTAGTGCCTGTGTTGAGCGTACCTTTTTTTTATGGGGGAGCGGCCTTTATATAGACGGAGTAATGAGCCGTGTTAGTGGATAACGGCAAAAATCCTCGGAAGGATAAGTATGGGAGAAGATATCCCAATAATTTTGGAGATAATATCGGAGGTTGCCATTTGGAGAGCAATCCTCCATTATAGGAGTCGTGAGGGAGTTGGAATCTAATGAAGATAGTTCTCTCGTAGAGGTGAAATTCTCATGGAGGTGGACTCCACGGAGGTGGACTCTGATCAAGTAGAGGAATGATGGAGAAG
>BRYE01000029.1:16795316-16797816 GCA_030159115.1 Actinidia arguta var. hypoleuca | reverse complement strand
TGATTAGAGAACTAGGGAGAGAACAACTCGGGTGTTCTCAATATTGTGTGAAAGAGAGAAGTGAACACTTTGTATAGCGTCTCAGCATAAATTAGGGTTGGGAAAGATTTAACTTATACACACACACATATATATATAACTATCCAGTTTGGTGTGAGTTGAGATTTTAAAATAACAAACCAATACCCGACCATAAAGACCAATTCTTTATTTTTCAGAAGCAATTTAGATCATGAAACCAAACCAATTTGTGTAACTCTGACCAATTTGGTTTGGTTTAACGGTTCTTCCTCTTTTTTAGATATCCAGACCCTAATAGATATTTTTGGGGTGCGTATAAATTGGCTTACCTAATATTGAAAAAAATGATGAATTTTGATTTTTAATATATATAATTTCAACTAATTCTAAGTCACTTGAATTTAGAACATGAGCTTGAAGGCTATATTTGCATCAAGGTTTGTGAAGGGAAAAAATAAAATGTGTTGTGTTTTTTGTTCTTTTCTTTTGCTTCAATAAATCTATTAAAAACTAAAGTGCTAGAATTACTACTTGAATGTGGCCACTCCATGATTGCATTAGATTGATTCCACTTAGAAGTTTTGTTTTTATGTAATGAATGCACCTAAAAATTCGTGAATGGAAAACTAAAGGGTGATGTGGTATATACATTATTTACGTATTTGTTCGTGTACTTGAAAGATTCATTATGTATATCAATATAAATTTATGAGATACATTTTTCTAATTTTTGGTCTTCTAGTAGCCTAAAAGTTTTTGATAGAAAGACATCTAGTATAATAGTGTAAGGTCTTAAATCATATTTTCTATCCACAAAAAGAAAAGTAACACCAAATAAAGTATATGATTTCCAAAGGATTTGAAAGTCAAGATCCATTATTAAAGGTTTCGCGCTAATGGAGTTCTCTCACCACCATGAATCAAGGTATGTTCTTGCTCATTTGATGGAAATTTGTGCTGTCAAACGTAAGTCTCAACCTTGAGTAGATTGGTTGATCTGACAATATTCACGGTACAATTTTAGAAATGATTAAGCTTTTTTTAAGTCTAATTTTAGACTGTACCGGTGCAGTCCCAATATTTTGGACCCCATTTTGAATATATTTTGATAATTTAAATTGTTTATATTGTAGACTTCATCGAGAGCTTTAATATTATCGGATATAGATCAATGATCGATTAATAATAATTGATATCAAGCTAAATTGACATAATTATGTGTGTCATCATTTATTAAGTTATAAAATAATATTGAATGAGTATTCAATCAACACAATTTTTTACTGAATTGATTTTCATAATGAAGTCTGCAAAATAAATGATTTAAATTATCAAAACAAATAAAAAATGCTCGGATTGCACAGTGCAATCCAAACAAAAAACTTCAGATAACACGAAAATAATCGAATTTATGACAGATTCTTTAAATCGTCATTACCAGCTCATTAGTTTTTATTTTTTATTTTATTGCAGGTTTTGGGTAAGTGGAATCTTTGGTAGGAAAAATTAGACCCACAATTCCTAGATCTCGCTGCTAATCCGAGTTAAGGGGTCTAACTCTCACTTGATAAGTGATAGATCATATCTCTTATACTAATCCTACACCAAGTTCAAAAATAAATGTAAATTACCATTTGGCCCTTGAAGTTAATAATTTTTTTATTTTGGCTCTTGAAGTTGGTTTTTTACCCAATTCGACCCTTAAGGTACCTATTTGCTTCGAATGGCCCATAGTTGTCAAGAAAAGCTCTAGGCCCCCAGACAATGGGGAGTGAACTACTGACAAGGCGATCTCCCAAATTTTCTAGTTACTTAATAATGTGCCTGATAAGTTTTTTTTTTATTATTTATAAACATTATTTATGGTACTAATAATTATTCGTGCCTCCGGGCACTATGTAAAAAAAATATTATTTTTTAGACTTACTCATTAGAGTTTTATAACTTAAAAAATAGATAAGATATAAACATCAGATAAAAAATATATTACATTCATAAACGAAGAGATTCAATGCAACAAAATAAAAAATAAATTAGAAAGTATAATGTTTTAGAAAAATAAGGAAAAAATAAATAAATATTTTAATTTTTTTGGTATGAGTCCTACTAAAAAAATGATCAAATAGGTAAAACATATGCTTAATTTTAGAATTTTTTTGTCATTTGGATCAAAACCTATGTAAACCCCACACTTTTGAGAAGAAAGAAGTGATAATTTTAGGAAAAAAAAAATAATATCGGGTGAAATCTTAGTCGTCGAATTCACTCAAATGAATTTTAATTGTAGATAGCGGGAGATAGATTTGAGATTTAAAATTAGTTGTGTTTTATAGTATAAATATACTTGTCAAAAGTTAATATTAAAGAGAGGCTCACTCTAAAGTCTATTGGACTAATTTTCTAACACATTTAAATTATGTAATAAAAATTTGAAGTCAATTTTTTTTTATTACACCTAACAAAAATATTGTACACCCGT
>BRYE01000029.1:16672816-16675316 GCA_030159115.1 Actinidia arguta var. hypoleuca | reverse complement strand
CCACCCTTTGACCAACGGTGGCCATGGCCCCTCATGCTTTCTCTTTTTTACCCCTATAAATGTGTGTGTATGCATGTAATTTACTGAATTAGGATTTATGTATGTGTACTTGCCCCAATTGTTAATTGTCATAATGGAATGTATGTAAATAAAGCAAAAGCAAAAGTCATTTTTTGAACTTAATCGTTTTCAACAAATCAGCCTCTTGTGATTTTCTCCCAGGGATAAACACTACTTTTAGGACGAGAAATTATTTATTGCTCTTTCTAATCTTAGATTGATTGGTCTAAAGACTCTATATAATTGGGTCTACTTTTTTTTTTATCTAAATTGTGGTAAACATGTGCAGATGTATCAATTGAATGATGTAGCACCAAATAATCCCTCTTTTAAGAACATATTGTCCAAAGTATTTTTAGTTTACAATTCCATTTTGCCATGTCTTTCTCTTCTCTTTCTCCCAGATTTTTCTCTTTTTAGTTTCCAAATATTTTTGAAATACTCTCTACTCGTTCTTTTCTAAATTTCCTCACATTTTCACTAAATCAGGTTTTTTTTGCAAAGGTAATATGTTTCTCTATTCAATTTTTTTGTTTTATGTGTTTAATGCAACAAAGTTTAGTGCATTTAAGAATTTTCTCCATCTTTACCAGAGCATTTTTTCCCCATAAAGTTCGGCCTCTCCTAATATGAAATCCTCGCTTCGTTTTGAGAGTAGGCCTCCAAGTCCTAGGTTAACTCTCGTGCCCAGGCTAACCCTAAGTCTGAAAATGCACTTTTGACTCAATCAATGATTAAAGATCAATTGTGTTCGTAGTATATCTCTGATTGGTGTGAATGT
This sequence comes from Actinidia arguta var. hypoleuca, assembly GCA_030159115.1. Classification (NCBI taxonomy): domain Eukaryota; kingdom Viridiplantae; phylum Streptophyta; class Magnoliopsida; order Ericales; family Actinidiaceae; genus Actinidia; species Actinidia arguta. The sequence goes on along the minus strand of BRYE01000029.1, from coordinate 16,674,475 downwards.
TGTGTCATTGTCTGCGTTTTTATATTTGTTTCTGTTATAAATCCATTTTTGACATCTTTAAGGACCAAGTCACGGTGTGACAAGTGGGGTTAAGTAATTCTGATTGGGTTGTGTGGTGCATAGAGTTGTACAAATGATCAGATTTTTCAACCCGTCCATTGACCGGCCCATTACTGTAGTGGTCTGGATAAGCTCGAATCATTTGGACTTGGCCTCAGCTTGAAACTCAGTTATTATCGGGCACGGGCTAGATAGCTTTCACCAAGTCCAGCGCGAAAATTATTCCAACCCATTATTGCTCGTAATCTGGCCCGAATAGGCCCATCTTAATAGGCCAGAAAATCCAGCCCTTTAGCCCAACCTGATAAGCCCCCCCAATTGTTTTTTCTTCACCTGTGAGGTTCAAACTTGAGACCTCACTGTCCATAATCACTGTACCAAACCCAAGATCACAACTATCATTCAATTATTATTATGCTTTATTTTATTATTTAATACTTCTTTTGGGCACCTCAAATTAAAAAAATTAGAAATGACCGCCACCACCACCATGAACCCCAAATCAACACACCCAATTGCACACCACTGCCCAAACACCAAATCCCCCCACAACCCTAACCTTAATTACACCATCGTTCCGTCGAACCCAACCTCACTAGCATCCGAGGATAAAACGACATAACCTCACAGTTATTGGATCGTCGTTGCCGTCGTGGGTCATCACCTCGTCGCCGTAATAAGGTAGATGTAATCGGGTCGCGGCCACCATCATGTAAGTTGATATATATACCTATTGGGGTATATAGATAGATAGTGAGAGAGCGAGAGAGAGATTGGGGGGCTTCGATTAATTATGGTTTTTGATCCAATCAGTTAGGGGTTTGGTGTTGGTGAATGATGTTGAGGTTGTGGGTCTCTTTCTCTGATTTTTATGTTCGTTCTCTGTATAGGTGAACAAAAATCAATCCATTAGGGCTTCCAATCCTCATTGACTGATTTCGTGTTGGTGAATTCATAAACCTGAACTATGTATTTATTTGATTTACATTAATTGATCAAAATAAAGATCTAGATGGACAAACAAAAACTGTGCTGAATAATTATAATCATGCTTGAACACTAATTTTTATGGAGATGGACAATCATGCTTGAACACTAAAAAAAATTGGGCCGATCGATACAACCTGGGAACGGACTGTCACTGTAGAATCCATCCCGGTATTGTAGCTGATCGGGCTAATAGACCGGGTTGAGCAAGGAAGTTGCTTAATGGACTGGGCCTGGATCGATCCGTTACTGTAGCAGTCTGGGTTAAGCCCAGTGCGTGGCCGACCTAGCCTGTTACTGTAGCTGATCAATCTAGCCCAGATCGTCCGTTTGTGCACGCATGGAGTCACAACACGTGGGATTGTGATCCTCTCCATTACATCCATTACACCAAAACTACTATTACACAACACTTGAAAGACTCAATAACCCATTTTTTCCTATCTTCTTGCTTTTTGTCCTCACTCCCTTTTATTTGGTTCTCTCTCCGCACAAATTTAGACGTATCAATTAAGGAAAATAAAAAGTAAAAAAAAAAAGTTGTAAATTCCAAATTAATCAAAAATAAAGAATATGATTTTTAGTAGGTTTTAGTAAGTAATAATAATATTT